>JANHJO010004036.1:306626-316785 GCA_032468235.1 Pseudoxyrhopus heterurus | reverse complement strand
CACAACATCAACAACCAACAGGACATGCCGGCACAAGTATACTTCCTTTAAAGAAAAAAAAAACCCGAGCAAGGCCGAGTAATCAGCTAGTACCATAATAAAGTGAAACAGCACAAATAAAAAGAACAGGCTTGGTCCCTAATATTGACATCCCTGTCTGGGCAGGGTTCTTGTGGAACAAGACAGTCCAAAATGCTCAAATTGTAAACAGTTGGGCCTGTTACACAAGAGCCACAGAGGAGTGTCTTCAACAGAAACAGAATGACCACTTTCCTATAAGCAGTTATCAATAGTTTTAGTCAGGCCAGCACCCTTAAGTACTTTTTAAAAACCCAGAACCACAGCCATGTTCATCAACACAAGATATAATACTTGTACAAGCCATTTTAATTTCCAACAATCCTCCACAGTAATGCTAGATTGGGGTACTGTGCAAAATTAAAACAGCAATCGTTATTCAGCTACATGATGAAAATGCATTTGTGTCAACTTGTGTGGGACAGGACCAGCAGAGAGTACTGTGCCTAATTAAGCCAGCCTTCAGAAATAAACTGGACTAATTTTTCCCCCCAGCACATGGTACTCCGTGAGACAGATGTTTTATACCAAGAAGCAGTCAGTCATGTCAACTTTCGACAAACTGAACTAGTATAATTCAGCCGCTGGATTATGAAGAAATAGACTCTAGAAGAACTCCAGTAAAGGCCACACTTGCCCTTTATGTGGCCAAAAATAAAGGGTCAAGTAAGACCAAAAATCAAAATTTGATCCATTTCCCTTAGGGTTAAGTTCACTTTAAATTACATGCCGCTAATACCATTGCAGATGGAAGCATTTCTCCCTTCTGCCACATCTAAAATTACATTTTAGTAGCAATTTTTGGAGGTCTCAGTGGGTTTTTTTTTTAATCCACTGACAGCTGTGGGGCCTCTGACTAGTCAGTCAGAGGGTAAGAGAGGATGGTTCATTCTAAGTAGAAAGCTGATTTGGGGAACCATGATACAGAGGAGAGGAGAAAATTTACCCTCTGCTATCATTCCCAGCCAAACACTCACTAATACAGAGAATTAATGTGAAATTATTCCTTTTTAATAGCTGCTCATTCAAAAAAATCAGAGTTCAGATTGACCCAACTTCCATCATCATAAAAAGCATTCGATCCCACTAGAGAGCTTAGGATACTTTACAATAAAGACTTAGCCCTTGTCATTTTTTTCAGGGACAATGTCCCTTTTGATAGGGTTCACATCAGCATGTTTTCTGTTAGCCCTTTTCTGTTGGTTCAGACAAACCAGGTTTATTTGATGGCAGGACTAACACCTGCAGACAGCCGTGCTATATTTCCCCAGCGCCTCAGAACACTCCTGCAACAGGGGCATTGTGGGAAATTACAAATGGCATGTCATAGACTCAGTTGCCCAATCTGGCAGTTGCTTGCAGGTGCAGTGTCAATCAATACTCAGCTCTGGATTAAAAACATCCCAAAAAGAAACCATGGTTTAGTCTCACAAGTGCAAGCATATACAAGTAGTCATCAACTTTTATGATGGCAGTTGAGCCCATTATATCAGTCGTAAGTCATGAGAGTCATAAATTGGGTCATCACATGACCGTGCTCAATTTTTACGACACTTTTTGTGGTGGTCATTAAGCAAACACCACAGACATTAAGCAAACCCGTGGTTTGCTATGGGGTGTTTTACTATGGCAAGTAAATACCCGATTCCAGAAAAAAGTAATAAATTACAGTCACTTGACCATGCAAACAACCATAAACGTGGACTAGTTACCAAGTGCCCAAAAAATGCAGTCATCCGAATGTGTGGGCGGGAATCAGAACTTCAAATCCTTTTGGGGGGGGCGTCGTAACTTGGAAGAGTTGCTAAGTAACCAGTTGTAAATCAAGGGCAGCTTGTACAACATCGGGCTCATGTGATTTCCCCCTCATCTTCCACAAGAGCGGAGATTGAAAGTTTTCTTTTTTGATTCTCAAGCCAAATTTCCCAGGTTAAAATGAAACACTTGACTTCAGATGAGAAAGAAATCTTTCCAGCTCCCCTTGCAAGTGTTGGAAGAAATGTCCATCTGAGTTCAGTTCCAAGTGGGGAAGAAAGACAATGGAAACAGGGAGACTGCTTGGAAAGACAGTTTAATGGTGGACAGGATCACATGCCTTGGAGCTCCTGGGTGAAAAAGGGAAGAGATACTGAGAATTCCTTGGTTTTATACCCTCTCTGGCTTTGAACTTCCTGGGGCACAGAAAGAGTATCCTGATTGGTTTCCGTCAGAGGTCATAGCTAGCTTTGTAGGTTGTTTGTGTACTATGTTTGGTTGAAACTTGATGGGTGATGCAATGAAGGGGCTTTGAGCATTTCCTATTATAGTTCTGCCTGGCGGAGGTAGATCTTTAGTTATGTAGAATAGACTGGCCAAGGCCTTAACGACCCATTTACAAAGGTGGGGGGCTGAGTTTCTGCCTCTCTGAGTTTCTACTTCTCTTTTAGGGGAAATATTCTGCCATTTTAGTGTATCCCAAAATATTTCACTTCTCCAGGAGGGGTGGGTTTTAACTTCCAACACAAGGAAAAGGATTGTAAAAGTAAAGTGGTCAAGCAAGCCAAAAGATCTATCCCCCCTCCCCTCTCTTCCCTCTGACTGGGATTGTATATTAATCCATTCTGTGTTACAGTTCCCTAACAGATATAGAAATGTCCCTTAACACGGAGTAGGTAACAATGCCACTCTACACCCTTCATAGCTCTTCAAACCCCACCCCACCCCCAAATCATTTGTGTGATATCCAGTATCTAATGCATTTGCTTTGCCATAGAAATTTAATTTGCATCATTCAGGAACTGACCGGGATTTGGCAAAAAGTAATATACTTGTGGATAACATATTTTCATAGAAGTGAGCTAATTATAATTTTGAATCCTAATATCTAGTCCAGCTGGCACATCTACTTCCTGCCTGAAGGCAACAATCCCCATTCTATCACAATGAGAGAGAGAGAGAAATCATATTGGCTGATTCTTTTTTAATTGTGACTTGAATAGTAGCATGTCAGCCGACTAGAAAAGGCTCCGATCGCTTTCCAAATGAAGAGGGGGAGAAGAAAGGGGGGAGCAGGAGAAAATGGCTTAATGGGGGATGCTTTTCAACATTGCCCCCTCTTTCTTTTGCTTTTTAAGGGCTGCTCAAACTTAAGTGAAAGGAAAGAAAATCGGTCAAGCAAAGATTTTGGGACTCACATGGCCCGATGCAATTAAGAGGCCATTGTCAATTTTAAGATTGTCATAAATGCATTGGAGAATTTGAGACAATCCACAAAACAATTATGATAGAATGAAAAGTGGAGATTGCCCAATCTGGTGAAATGAAACGCAGCTCGCCGAAATAAAACATAGGGGCCAGGGATAGGGAAACACTCCTGAAATACATTGAGGAAATAAAAGGCATATGGAATGGATTGATTGTACAGTCATAGTCTTTTAATAACAAAGGTTATTTGGCAGGAAAGTGGAAGGATTTGCCTACCTTTGAATGACACTTGGCTAAGTGCAATAGGTCCTTTTTGCATCCAATTATAGGGTAAATGGGAAAACCTACACAAATGTTCGGGGGAAACAGCTGTATTATTTTGCCTGCTGTACCTTTAGCAGCAAATAAGCAAAATCTCGCTGCATTTTAATTATAGAGCTGTCTGAATTAAGGCAGTTGGTCTCGTCCACCACCTGCAAGGACAAATACATCCATATAATTTACACTGTAATTTGATGTACAATATTTCTGCTGCTTCCAAGAATCGGAGCATATTGTGCATGCATTTATTTCAAAGAAACAGAAGGCTTTTGGATGAGGAATCAGAAAAGCAGCAAAAGGCCAAATGTATGATTACAAGCTCAGCAGTTGTTAGGTCAGGAGTGCTTTGTCCACTTAATGCCAATGGTAAGTTGTGCGAAAACAAGATTGTTGTGAGTGACTCAGAGTTCTTTAAGAGGAGTGGCCGTTTAAATATTTTAAATAAATAACAAATTAATATAGATGCTCTCCTGTAGTAAATATATCTTTCATGGGCTGCAAAAATCCAGACAACCATTAGAGGGCGATAAAGGGCATTGCTAACACCAAGTGGCCATCTAGACTTTTGCAGATCTATAGGGGTACGCAGTGTGCATTGCATGGATGAATTAAACTGAACATAAGGCAGCTTTTGTAGTTTAACTTAACACATATTTTCAAATCTGATGGCTCCCTGCCTCTTTACATTATTAATTTTTTTCCATGCGGATGGGGATGGCTTCTTCCACAGAAGCCGGGGGGAAAAAAGAGTTTCCATCTTAAAAGTAAAGTTTTCTTTGGCAAAATGAGCAAATAAATCTAACAATCATTCAAGGCAGAAATAACCAAGTAAAATATAATCCAAGGAACAATTTTTTAATACTGTAGAGATCCCCCAACAGTCCTGTTTATTGGGTCACTGATTTCGGTTGACCAAAAAAAAAAAAAAAGATGCAGAAAAGTAAAATTACACTGACACAGGATGAGAGAAGAGATGTGAATTCATGTGGATATTCTACCCCTGAGCCCTTCTAAGTTTTTAAAAGGTGCTGTTGAGTCCTCCAATTTGTGGGCATTATATTGAGGGTATGTGTTTTATTTTGCAAAGGCCAGACACTGATGACGTTACCTAGTTTGGTCATGAAACATCTGCAAGAAAACAACCAAGTTCAGAGAACACTAAGGACCCCAAAGGACAGACTTTTCTTTGAATATGTTGTCCAGTTTAAGCTTCAAGGTAAAATATCCTAAAATAGGAGACTTGGAGGTTTGAAATTTGCTCACATACAGCCAATAGTACCTAGATAGCAGACTATGGAGAAGGCACAAGTCCTTGGACCATTAGTCTTTCTCTCTTGAGTGGAGATGTATTGTATTTCTATTCAAATATGCATACATTAAATGTGCAGATTCACTGCAAATTGATGTCCCCTTTCAGGTGTTTGGTGAAGATTAAATTGATTTGCAGATAAAATCATTAATAGAATGGTAATAAGAAACCAGGATAACAATGAGGGGTGTTAGTGTAATCTCCTCCCTACCATCTTTCCAAATTGAAAGCAATTCTGCACTACCATATCATACCAAATTATTTCTAAAGGGCAGCATAAGGGTAATTACAATGCCCTTGCTTTGAGGCTAAAAGTTAATTAGCATATGCAGATGACCAGGAGCGTTCCATCTTCAACTTTGTGAGAGGAAACTTGGTGTTTATAATCAATAGAGGTGGGGAACGATCAAAGGACATCTCCCACAGGGCATCTTCAATTTTGCAATTCAGCACTAAAGGGAGAATAAAGAGAAAATAAAATGGTCCTTCTTCCACTGCAAAAACGTCACTCAGTTAATTTTGGATTGCAGAATTGGAAGGACAAACGGAAACATTCCGGTTACTTGGGTGTCTATCAGCAGTCCAACAATTTGGTCAAAACTCATTGAAACCTGCTCCAGTCCTCCCTATAATTTTTTGTGATCTGGTCATTTTGATATTGTTGGTAACAGCCACACTTTAGACACTTATGACAAATTGAAACAGTGCTAGATTTAGCTGTTCGGAATGTTGGTTGACCTCAAGATACCCTAGAATGGAGCTCATCGATGTTTCTGAATGGAGGGAAAAAGCTACATCCAAATTTGGCCACTCTTCAGATTGGGATTGGGATTAGAGTTAGAGTTACTTCTCTCTCCTTTCCTCTGGCATTTGCCTAGTCCCAAAATGAAGAGCAGGATGACATGACAAAAAAATGAAATATTTAGAAGCGATCCTAAATCTGGTACCTGGTGAGTGAAACATTGTAACAGGAAAGGGGGGAAAAACAGTCATAAAACATTGATTTCATTTAAAATGTTAAGGACTACTTAATCCAAGTATTTTAGATGTGTGCATATTTATTTCCAAATTTGCATATCTGTTTGCATATATCTTATAATGATTAATGTTAATTGTACTTTAAAATCATTTCTAAATTGTAAGCAAACCTATTCTAAGAATGTGAGACTAGGAGCCAGGGAAAACATCTTCAAGTACCATTAATTAAAAACTGCCATTGAAGCCCTGATGAAGCAAAACTCACATCAGAAAAATATTGAATTCTTGACAAATAATAATAATAAAAAACAAGCACAAATTATTAACGCGACTGCCTCATTAAATGGCATTTCAGAAGGAAAGCACTAGGAATTTAAAAGTACTCTTCACTCCATAAAGATTGCGAAGACTCAACATTGACCATCAAATATGTTCAATTTTACTGTCACTATATTTCACAAGCTCATGTCATTTGAATATTGGTGGGAGAGTGTTTTTTATAGATAACTGAATATTCTCTTTTCCCACCCGCACCATATCTTAATGATTTTCCAAAGAATAGGAAAAGTGAACTAATGCTATGAGGAATCTAAAATAGAAACTTCAGATGTGCAGGTTTTTGCATGATCAAATGGTGTCAGCTGAATCCTCTATTAAATGGATCTGAAAGATGACTCCAAATAATTTAACAGAATAACAGAGTTGGAAGGGACCTTGGAGGTCTTCTAGTCCAACCCCTCCTCAGGCAGGAAACCCTATACCATTTCAGACAAATGGTTGTCCAATCTCTTCTTAAAAATGTCCAGTGTTGGAGCATTCACAACCTCTGGAGGCAAGTTGTTCCACTGATTAACTGTTCTGTTGGGAAATTTCTCCTTAGTTCTAGGTTGCTTCTCTCCTTAATTAGTTTCCATCCATTGCTTCTTGTCCTGCCTTCAGGGGCTGAAATATTACAACAAAAGTGTAGTTCGGGGGCACTTTCCTATGGTAAATTCAGCATGAAAGGAATGGTGAGCAACTTTTTGATTCCCCCAAATACTATGGAGATATCGCTGAAGAGTCGGTTCAAGCTCACACATGTTGGAGAAAGTTTCCTGCCACATGTGTGATAGTCACTCTGTATCCCCAATAATCAGCTTTTTGGGAACATCTCCAATATGACTGTTAGAAGAAAATTCTGCTAATATGATTGTAAGAAGAATATTTTGGTTTGTTCCAGACCAGGTGAAAGAACACAGGACAACTGCATGAAGTGGAGGAAGAATTGTTTGACAGCGAAATGGGCAGTTTAGTAATAGAAGGTGGCCATACACTGAAAGAAAAGGTTAGTAATATTTATAAGAAAGTAGGGTCTTTGTTTTTGAGAGAGCGTGAACACGGTTTGTCTTGGGGGGGATTAAGCTGAGTCTAGTAAGAAAGACATGCAGTTTTCTCACTTTGTGGGATGAGATAATCTTTGCCTCTTTGTGTTTCCTGATGTTGATCTTGGGGGATGGGTCTAGCCCTGGGTAATCTTATTGTATGTGTAAAGAATGTCCGTATCTTGAAGGGACTTTTTATGGTTTTGATTCAGTTGCTGATATTTGCCAATTTCCTAGCAAGAGATGCATCTAGTCAGTTTCAGTCCATGAGTCAATAAGGGCAAAAAAGCTTAAGGAGTCTTTTGTTGGCATTCACTGATAGGTCAGGGATGGTCAGAGATGGTGAATGGGATGGGTGGTATGAAAGTTTTGTCTTCTTACATGATTAAGATGAGAGAAGTTGCTGCTCCCTTTTCCAATATTGGAACATAATATATCTAAAATCATTTCCAAAAGAAGACAAACAAAAGTAGAGCAGATTAGACAGTCACATCATTTATTTGTTTTGCCTTTTTTAAAGTATGGACTCAAAGCAACCTGTGGGGAATAAAAAACCAACAACATTGAGAATGCATGGCACTGGCATTGTTCATTGATAACTGTGCACTTCTGTGATTTCATAACATCATGTCTGGTTGTAATTGATCCAGTTTAACTTCAGTTCAGATATGGTTCTACAGGAAATCCACTGTATCCAGTTTTCCAATAGAAGCTCTGATGTTCTTTGGAGCTTGGGGGCCGCTCATTTTTTCCATTGGCAGCAATGCTTGTCTCATCTTGGTTCCTAGGCTCTTAAGCAACTATAGCTTCATGCTAGCATTTTTCTGTTTTAGTAAATTTAGCGGAGGAATAATGGTACGGCATATTTATGGTTTTGCAGCTAACTCTGATTGCAAATGCTCAAATGCCAAACCAAACAGATCATAGACACAGAGAAAGATACTGTCTGGGTAACATTTTCTTTAGTCTTTCTGATTTTGCTCTCCATTTTGACATTTTTTGTGGTAAGAATGGCTACGGGTTAATTTCAAAGTCTTGGAAACCAAAAAATAGTGGTGATCATACATTATCCATATGCAGATAGAGTTGAATGGGAGAAAGGGAGTTTCAGGAAATGCCTACTACATTAGTACATCTCCAGATACCACTCCATCAGTGAAATAACACTGACACATTGATAAAATTCTATGGAGATCCTCAGTCATCCAAGTCATGGCTGACTAAGTCAGAGCTGAAGAAGCTTCTTGGATTAGAAGTGAAACATCTTCAAACAAAAAAATATCAAGAAAACCCAGTTGCCTTCTGAAAAAGCATCTTTGGGACTGACACATTGATTTGGAAGAATAAAGACATACCTCCATGCTATCAATGGACAGACCCGTATAGGGCAAAATTCAGAAACTGTGACCTAAGTGACACCACAATCCAATTGATGCCAAGGAAATGAGAGTTTTCCTATAATATCTTTTCAGGGAAATAATAGCAAAGATGTAGGATGGATTAGATAATATGGGGAAGGAGGGACTGCATTGTTCTCTCCTCATTTTGTAGTTGTTCTAGTCAATATATATTTGCATTCTAACTGCCATTTCAAATGCCTCTATGGAGTCTCTGTGGGTTTGCAATGAACTGCATTTCTACTGTCACTTTATAGCATAGCAGAGACATAATGCTGTGGTTAAGGGGTCCCTCTATACCTGTAATGAAATGATGTTGTTCTCATGCTGTATCTTAGGCAACAGCATCCCAGTGCTAGTTTAGCACTTGTCATATCAGTATGATACCATGTTGACATTCCATTTCAATTCAGAAGGGCCCCAAACTATATATTAACAAGGAATGCTTGTGGATTTGGGAATGGAACAAAATCTGAATGCATCTTGTCAAACCTATTTTGTCCAAAACTGTGTGTAAAAGATGAATGAGTACTTTTTCCAAACAAACCACTCCTTGTTCTATTTAGCAACTTTGCTATGGTAATGAAACATGCACACATGTGTAGTTTTCTAACATGCAGTTCCTCTTCCTATTTACCTGTTGTCCTTTTTTTCCTGATAAAAGGAGCACAGAGGGGCCCTTGGTACTCTCTGAGCTTGGTTGTATTTAGGCACAGAGTAGATAATTGATGGCCCACCTGGTGCTCCCAACACCATGTAAAAGCCTCAGAGTTGCTCAAAATAATTCTACCAACTTTTGATGTTGACTCCCAAAATATGCTAGATCAGTGGTTCTCAACCTGTGGTCCACAGAGCTCTGGGGGGGTTGTGATGTCCTCACAGGGGGGTCTGCAAAAGCTTTAAGAAATATTATGATTTAAATCTTAAGTCTTGAGAGTCCATGGTCATGGACAAAAAGTATTTAAAGGGGGGTCGGTGGTGAAGAAAATGTTGAGAACCACTGTACTAGATTATTTTCTTTTTCTTTCTTTTTCTTTCTTTCTTTCTTTCTTTCTCTTTCTCTTTTTTTCTTTTTTTCTTTCTTTCATTGTTTCATTCATTTATTCATTGATTCATTCATTCTTTTGCAAAAGTGGGAAAAACATGTGATAACCCTCAAAGCAGGGATGGGATTCAGCCAGTTCGGACCGGTTCGGACGAATCGGATGCTAATTTTACATCTGGTTTGCCAAACCAGTAGTTGCAAGGATGGCTGGCCCTGCCCACCCTGCCCCGCCCCTCCCAAGAGTCTCCACGTGGCCCGTTTTGGATACCAGGTAAGTGCAAGCCTCGAGGAAAGCCTCTGGAACCCGGAGAGGGCAAAAATGCCCCCCGCCATGGTGCAGGAGGCCAACTAGGCCACGCCCACCATGACCACCCCCACCCAGCAACTGGGCAGAGAACCAGTTGCTAAAATTTTTGAATCTCGCCCCTGCCTCAAAGAATAAAAATGTAGGGCTGAGCATTCCATTCCAATTCCTTCCAGAGATGTC
>JANHJO010004036.1:261929-272438 GCA_032468235.1 Pseudoxyrhopus heterurus | reverse complement strand
GTTTACAGTGTCAGCATATTGCCCCCAACAATCTGGGTTCTCATTTTACCGACCTCAGAAGGATGGAAGGCTGAGTCCTTGGAGCTGGTGGGATTCAATCAGCCAGACTGCTGTTCTGCAGTACTCTGTTCTAACCAGTTGAGCCACTGCAGCTCCCTATATACAAACTTTGCGTTGAATTTGTGTTGGGACAGTGTACAATATTTAATTGGATAGTGAAATATTGCTGCAAAACACATTACTGTAGAGATAATACAGAATTTACTTGTTGTATACCAACATCATCTGATGCAGCATGTATTGAAATAAAAATTATTACACTATTTTGAAGTTATGGCATCACATTTTAATCACCATAAAATAACCAAAAAATTTGGCTATTTTATTTTTCAAAGAGAAAATAATGTGAAACTAGAAAATTATGAGAGACCCATATCTATCATAATTGTCCTCACTTTTTCTTCTGGTGTTTCTTTCATGCTAGAGTGCATCTTGGTTTATTAAATCTTACATTTTCCACCACTTAAAAAAAACACCTTAGGAGTATTCATGTTGGTCCTACATGAGAAAGGATTGAACAGGCACAATCTATTGAAGAGATATGTAGACCCCAACTATCATGATTAATTAAAGATGGATTGTGAATAAGGAGACTCTTCCTCTAATCATATATATCATGTTGGAAATAAGAATGGCTACTGTCTTGTTCTTTTAACAACTAAGAAAAAAATGATTGGTGAGCCCAAACAGTAAGTGGTTTTTAAAAAAAACAAAATGAAGTTCTTGCAATTATTATAGGTAGGTGATGGCATGCTAAATAAGACCATTATAGAAAGGCTAAGGAAATAAAAGACAATTTATATATTTTTAATATTAGTTCTTGGTTTATTTTTAATTTATGACAAGCTATTTATAGAATCTGATATTTAGAAACTTACATTGACGTTTGATGTACTCTAAAGTTAGAAGCAGCCCTGGAAATGTAAGAGTAGTGTAAATCAAGCATGCCAGACTACTGCTGTAGTTCTTGAATCATTGCCCATGTAGAGAGCTCTGTAATCTCCTTTAATGGAGACATGTTTTCTTTGATAGCAAAGTTTGTTTGTTTGGTAAGTTGAACCCAATATGGTAATTGTCTCTTTCTGTTTTGTGATTGGAAAACTCCAGATACTTTTATCAGCTAGATTTTTAATCATTTCTTTTTAATGGTAAACATTAAAGTACCTACTTTCATTTGTTTCTTATACCATGAATTTTAAATGCAAAGTATTAACAATGAGCTGTGTTAAATATAAAGATTGTGAATGAACATTACAATAGAAAGTTTCTTGGAAGCATTTACTGTGGATTCTTGAAAATATCATTGGTTAAGACTATAAATACTGTCCCATGACTTGGATTCTACTTAACACTCTATTGGCAGGAGCAGCTATTCTGGAGAGATCTCTCCTTGTGCTGTTGCCAGTGGAGAGAAGAGAGAAAATTTAATTTATATTTATCTCCCCTTGTGTTTCTGAATATCTGCTCCAGAAGTTCTATAGGAATGGATAGTAGTGTAGGAATAGGATTGCACATTCAATGAAAAAGCCATGAAAATCATCTTGTTTCTGCTGAAGCTTCTGTCAAATCATAATCTCTTCCTTGAAAAGAAGAAAGCTTTTAAATGCATTAAACAAAATTAAACATCAGTCCCAGGACTGGTCAGTACTGTCCAGTTCTCAGTGTAGAAGATTAATATATTTGCCAGTTTCAGACTTAAGTGCCCCATGTTTATTAGGTATTTGTAATGATTGGCCTGGAGGAACGTTGTCCATGGGGTCGCGTTGGGTCGGACATGACTTCGCAACTAACAATGATTGGTAAACAATAACCACATCAAATGAAATTAATGAAAGTAAACTAGTTAAAGGTTTGAGAGAGACCTGTTTTCTCTTTCTGTCATGTTGTAGCTGTGTAATTGAAACCAACAAGTATAAATTTGATTGTAGAATTAGGTTTTGCTGATTCAGTCTCCACTTCAAGGCAGACTATATACATTCTCCACTGATGCCTAAAACTCATGGCTCCTTCTGGAACAGCTTGTGGAGAAGACATAGGAAGTAGTTCTAATTGGACAATTAGAAGATATATTGAATCAAAACTATTATTTACATATTTTTATAATTTGGGGGAGTTTATTTATACCCATACCTGAATTTGTCCAAGCCAAAAATCTATGTAGTTCTGTATCAGTCAGTCAATATTTTCTCACTACAAGCTTCATACCATTTGTGTTTATCTGTAGAAGAGTTTTAAGGTGACTGTCAAATGACTAAAACCAAACGTAATTTACTATTTGTATTTAATCATAAAACCTTCAGAGCTGAACTAGTTAAGCTTGTTTGCTTCATGTAAAGGAGTGAAATGATTAATAGTAACCTATTTGGGGAGAAAAACTGGAAAATTTGAATAATATAACTGACATATCTCTGCAAATATCGAAAGTGCCTCAGAACATAATTTTTAAAGAGAAAAGGCAAGATGGTTTATACTTAACATACAAATGAACTCTACACTTCCTATTAGGTTTCCACAACATTATTTGAGTTAGTTGAGAAAACTTCATATTTCTTCAACGGGGATCAAATGTTTTACTACATATGTTATTATGAATTAGAAAACTTTAAAAATATTTCTAGTATATAATCATTTTAGGTTCCAGATGGGCTAACATTAGTGTCCATTAATGAGTAATTTGGAGCGTGTTTTGCAAAGATAAGGGGAACACAAGGAAATAAACTGGCAGCCTGCCTATCTCTCAGTGTAAGGAGACTCTAGTATATAGTAAGATGATTAAAAGGGGCAGTGTAATAGATGAGATATTACCAGACACCCTTCTGTAGCTGCAGTTCAGTAGACTGGAGCTGAGAATCCTGTTGAAATCTTTGGTGATGAATTATGGGCAAATTGGTCATATTTGGCCAGCCTCCTAACCAAATCTTACTTTCTCCTAATTACCAACAGATGTAAAGATACAGGGATTTTTGAGGTGTTCTAGTGTTCCTGATCTATGGATATGACATTTAGGAAGGGCTATTTTGAACTTCATTGATACAGTTGTTACTTGACAGATAGGTTTTATTTATTTTTTTGTCAAACATATATAGATAAAAGTGTGAACATAAACATGAGCATAAACATATGTAAAAATATATTTATAAACATAAACGTATTAGAGTATATATAGGTAAATGGTTACTTGTTTCTTATTTCATTGGGACATCACAGTGCACTTAGCTCATAAACATTCTCCAGCTCTTCCTTTGAAAATAACAGATTGTATCTTTTTTGCATAGGATAAGTGTGATCAACGAAACAGGTTCTTACCCAGAAGGATTTGACCTTTTAAAAAATAATAAAATCATAATAAGCAGGGACAAATAATTTAAGGGTGTCCAGTTTGTCTGATGCATTGCTGAGGTAGGACTGAAAATATCCCAGGCAAGCACACCTAAATATTTAGTACTGATATTTAGAAATTGGTATTACTCTTCTGGTTGTGGCTTGAAACATTAAACATATGAATATAAAATTGAATATTTGGGAGAATTGATTATTATTTTTCTGGTGAGAAAGTGGTAGATTATTAATTTCTCTTTAAAAACCATTGATTTTACAAATTCCGAAATAAGAATCTTGGTCCACAACACTTGATTCTTAAAGGAATCTATGAACAAAACCTTTCTAGTTAACCACTGACTCTTCTGATTGATTAAATTGTGCAAGATAATGGCTGAATTCACACACATTGCACTAAGCCAAGGGTCTTCAAACTTGGCAAGTTTAAGACTTGTGGACTTCAACTCCCAGAAATCCTGACCTAACATGACTGGAGGAGAATTCTGGGAGTTGAAGTCTACAAGTCTTAAAGCTGTCAAGTTTGAAGACCCCTGCACTAAGCCATGATTTGTAAAGCAGGTTTTAAGTTCATTGTTTTGGGTGAACCTTTCGGTTGTGGTTTATTTAATAGTATGATGTATGAACTAATTATTTTTTCCATCCCACACTCATTATGTATATCCCAACTTGCAAAGCACTTGGTGTATTTTATATTTAATAGTTTATTCTTTTTTTACATTTGTAGAATAAATAGGATAAGTAATAAATTTAATGGATTCATTTCTTAAATTATTAAAAAGAAAGATTAAAATAATGGCTTTTATATATTAATGTATTTATTTATTCATATAAAGCTATAATGATTTAAATTTTTTGACATTGTTAGGCAAATGCTTAATATGGTAAGTTTAGATAATGTGAGAACAGAAAATCATAGAGAATGAGTTATGACATATTTCCAACCCCCACTCCATCCCTTCTTTAGTTAACAGGTTAGTGGTTGAGGAACTGTAAGGTTCTGTTAATTTGTGGAAAGAACTAATGGTACAATTTCAGTTACAATCTATATTGGATTATACCTGGAGCTGCTAATTTGTGATCTGCTGTAATTGATGGAGGTCATATTTTTCTGAAATGTTCAACCCAGTAGGTAATTTAAAACAGGTACTCATCACTTAATGACCATAATTGGCCACTCCATTCTTAAGCAAGACATCATAATGACTGCAACAGACTTATAATTACATTTCTGCCATCATCCTTCCTTTGGTTTCAAATACTAACTCAAAATTTGCTGGGATAGTTCACAGTTTATTCAAGGTCAAAGAGATAACAAAAGAATGCACACCAAAACAAACTATTTGATAGACACTGGCTTGAATAATTAGCTTTTTAACAAGAGTTTGCAGAAGAGTAGTCCAAAATCAGTCCAAGTTTCCAAGAGTTGGATCAAATTTGTCAGCCAGTTCAGAGATCAGAATTTTACAGGCAGAATCCACCCAAATTATCACACATACACCAGAGAACAGACAGTTGTTTTAAGCAAAGAAATTTGGGATAGGGCTGCCTTTTAAATCAGGCTGCAGCCAGCTGTTGCTGATCAAGAGACTTATTCCCTTGCTTGGCAAAAAGCCTTGGCAAAAAGTAGAGAAGTCTCGTCTCTGTTCTTCTTTCTACTTGCTGGGTGTGGGGGATGGGAGGCCTTACATCATTCTCATCTGGCTGTCCAGGTGATGCCTGTTTTTGATCAGCCTCATGTGATTCTTGGCTTTGTGTTTCCTGAGCCTGATTTTTTACAAGTTCTGCTGGAGTATCTTCTTCAAACTCAGAGTCGGCATCTAAGTTTTAGCCCATGTCAGTTAAGCAAATCACCCATGGTCATTAAGTGAAACTTCACACAACCACAACTTGCAATTTTATTGCTGGCTGCTCCATTGACTCTAGTTGTCAGAAGACATATGTGAGGCACTCAAATGGTGATTACATAATCGTGAGATGCTGTGAAGATTGGAAGAGCCCAAGTGTTATCCTCATGTCCATGAGGACACTGCAAATCCACTGCAAATGTAAGGACTGATGGTAAAGTTCCTTTTTCAGAGCTGTAATAACTTAGAACAGTCGCTGAACAGAGCAGTTGTTAAGGGAGGACTATACCAACCTCTACTGGTAATGTTAGTACTGGTAATACTAATAGTAACAACTATTTGTTACTATCAACTTTTAACAACATTTGTATCATCTCTCAACTCTTGGATGTTACAATATTTCAATTAAAATAGTTAAAATCCAATTCACAAAAACAAAATGAAAATGAGAGAGAAAAATAATGAGGCACAAGTGTTAAGTAAAAACTCTCTTTTTAAAAAATTGTTTAATTTTTGAAAACTTCCTAAAAACTATCCGGGTGTGACAATCTAATCTTAGTAAGGGGACAGTTCTGTAGCATTGGCACTGCTTCTTTGTACCTTCTATCTTCAGCTCTTCTAACATCCTAGTAATGTGAGATAGCAGGAAAGCCTCTCCCCAATCCTATATCCCCTATTATAGGGTACTGTTTTATTACAGGAAAAGATACTACTAATAGATGTTTTCTTTTTTAAAAAAAATTAAAAATCTCTTTTAGGAAGCAAAAACATCTAAAGGAAGACACAGTGCCAAAGTTAAAAAATGTAACCATCCAAATAATTTATATTTTTTGTTAGATTTTCTCTGTATAAAAATCTTCATTGAATTGCTTTATTTTGAGAACATACTCATAGAGAAGTATGGAGATAGCTTTGAAGAAAGTAGGTGGCAGCCATTATAAAAACTTCAGCTTAGCCTAGAAAGACAGTAGAGGATGATGAAAATTGCCCTGGCTTGACTCCGGTTAATTTCTTAATTTTCAAAATTCAGAAGCCTATATCAATAAATTAGAGTACTAGAATTTCTTGTAGTGCCTGTTTTTGACCAGATCTGTTTCAGAAGGCTTATAGTACACCCTCCTCTTGTTTGGCTATCTCAATCTTTTCCTTAAATTAGAAATGAAATGGTTGCTAATTGGGAAGATCACTGGCTATTGCCATTCCATTCAGATAAAGTTCTATGGTACAATGTCCTAAGCTTGACTGCTCTGAGTTTTTTTAATTTTATTTTTGCCATCTCACCTGGTTAATAGATTTTATTAAAAGGTTTTACAATAGCTTTTATTTAAAGAAATACATTCAAAGAAAAAAATAAAGTAGATGCAAGAAAGAAAAAGGAAAGGAAGAGACAAAAGAAAAGAAAATTTGTGTGTGTGTGTGTGTAAAATAAAGAAGTGGCTTCTAACCTTCCTCTTGGCAAACCTAATCAGTCCTCTCTTAAGTCTACATCATAATTCCCTTATTATTATTATTATCTATTCTTTCCAAACATCAAAACCATGTCACAAATTCATTTTCTTTTTTATACCATGTCCATAAGAGGTTTCCACTCATTGATGATATGACTTTAATTAGTTGAATAAAATCTTCCTGCCCACTGGGATTGCTGCCTGAAACTGACTAGACCTTAATTGGTTTCATACTGAATGCTTTTATTGTCATGGGCAGGAAATTTGGTAAAAAAAAAATGCCTCAGAAAATGATATATATACATACTGTACTATGATTCATGGTGTTTGTTAGATTGTTCAGAGTTTCAGATTCAAAGGGAAAAGGAAGTTTAGGAGTATACAGGATCTCACGTGACACCTGTCAGCAACTCCTTAAAGAAGCTGTATCTTCTTCTGGGCTTACACACTGCAACATGATCTTCAAAAAAGATTAATTTGGACTAAGAAACTATCAACAGGTGCTACATATGTACCCACGCATGTTCTGAAACACAGATTTCCCTTTGAATTCAAGTGTTGCACAACCTTATTATACAGTTTGTCCATTGAACACCTAAACTCTTGGAGCTTTATTTCTATACTTTCTATGGGATCTGTATAGTGGCATAAATTTCATTCTGAGTCATACATACTTCCCTTGTAAACTTGCTTAACTAGCTATACGACTTGTAATTAAGTCTTCCTCTGCTGCTTCTCCAGCTCAAGACAGTCCTTCTAGTTCAGACATTTCTGTAGATAACAAACAAAAGGAAATCTGTTATTAGGAATATATCTTTGTGATATAGATGTATATACTATGTTGTATTACATACTATTACATATTTGACAGAATAACAGAGTTGGAAGGGACCTTGGATGTCAAGGTGGCATTTAAATCTGAGATGAGGAAAAAAAAATAGTTTCTGACTCCCACTTATACAACAATATCAGTAACAGAATTACCATACCCTACCTAGTTCTCCAGAAAATTTCGATTTAGAAAGTATTCCTATTGAAATTAACATGATTTAAGAAGCCTTGTTAACAAGGAATGTGGTTTTTTTTATATAAAAATCATTTTTGGTTCTTTAAATTGAAATAGAATCTCAGTATTTAATTTTATCCTACTTTTATTATTTTTATAAATAATTCAAGGTGGTAAACATATTTCATACTCTTTCCTTCTCTGAATTTATATGTGTGTGTAAATAAAAAATAAAATCTGCCATAATCTATTAATTTCAAAATAATTGTTTCCATAATGTTGATCTTTAGTTTAGTATTACCATATGAATTGGGCCATTGTATTCAAGGATATTGTTTTTGATTAAATATTGTTGTCCAGAGTCTTTTTCAGGAGAAATAGTTCCACAATATTTTTAATATACTGCATTTTTCATATTATTTAGAGGAGACAAGAACCATCTCAAAGGGATGGAAATCTCAAAGAACAAATCTCAAAAGAGTTATCCATTGAGTGGGGGGAAGATATCAAATACAGGTGCCCCAATGATCAATTCTGAATCCTTTACACTTAAGTATTTTGATGATTTGGATAAAGAATTGAAACTTATGCTCATCAAAATATAAACTTGAATGGGTTATTGACACTGGACAAAGACAGCAATAAAAAATGATACTATTTTTGTAGTTTGGCAAAATCGGCTGAAAATAGCACATCAGATTTCAGAGACAAGTTCCAAAATCTTCACTCGGGAAACAAAAAATCAAATATACAAATATAGGATGGGTTATATCTAGGTTCGTAATAATATTTGCAGATGACTAATGGCAAATTTAATATGAACCAACAAGGGTAATGAGGCTGCAAAAAGCAGTACAATTTTGAGCTACATCAACAACGTATATTTTCCAAATAATGGAAGACAATTGTTCTACTCTTTTCTTTTGGTCAGTCCCTCCCCTTCAACAACTAGGTTCAGTTCTGAGCACCCCATTTAAGAAAGATTCTAACCAATTGGGTGCAAAGAATGGCAATGCTGATCAGAGTATTAGAAACTAAGCCACATAAAAGGATTGAAGGAGTTTGAGAATGGATACGTGGAGTGGCATGATAGCACTCTTCCAGCACTTGAATGGATGTTACCTAGGACAAGCTGACTTGTTTCTCTTATTCTTAAATGCAGACCATGGAATGGTGAATATAAGCTTTAGAAAGGCTGACTCTAACTAAATGTTAGGGAAAAGGCAATGAGAGGAGTTTGACAATAGCGCCAATTACCTTGGTGGTAGGCTCCACCTCATTATATATGTTCAAAGTAGATAGCTATCTGGGATGCTTTAATATCTGGGATTTCTCTACAAAGAAGGGAGGTCACTTCAATGGCCTAAAATGGTGTTATTATGATTATTCATGTTAAAGATGTATTGGTTGTTTTGAACTTTCTGGAAACCATGTGCCAGAATTGGGCAACCTCTCTTCTCTTTCAGGGTTTCACTGCTGCATTGGACTAAGACACAATGAAGCTTCCTTGATTTCCGCTTAATGTGAATTCACATAATAACCATAGGGAGCACATTTTATGATTTAATATAGAAATATAAAAATGGAAATGTATTTTGTTCTGAGCTTGAAACAAAACAGTCTCATTTGATACTTTCTGTACAAATACATTTGGTAGAATAAAACTCAACGGTGCTGTAGCCAGGGAAAAAACATTTAGAATTTCTTGTTTTTCAGCCAGGACCACAAGTAAGGGTGAGGTAGTGTCTATAATGAGCTGCTATCTCTTATCATTGAAATCACAGAAAATCAGACAGCTGTCTTTTCAGTTTTAATAAATAATTTCCTTCACCAATCTTTATATATATAATCTCTTTCACTAATCTGACCTCCCATTTACTAAGCAATATAAGCAGATTTGATATGTATCTTCTTTTTGTAGCTGCTTACCAAGTGCAAGCCTAGCAAAATAATTTGTGTTTTTCTCTGCTGATTTTTTTCCCTGCACATAGTATAATAGTGTTGCTAGCTGCTGGTATTTCTTAATTACATAGAGAATATTAACCTTACAACAACAAGACATAGGCATTAGAATTTAACAACTCAAACCAATATTGTTCTAGTGGTACTTTGTACACAACTTCAGTAGGATTCACTATGCACACTACGTACAAAATGAAGCTTAATATAACATAATCCATCCACACGAATCTTAGCTTTCCTACAGCAAAGTGGTTTTAAAAAGTAATCTATCAGTTGGACTGGCAGGCATGCAGCTGTGTAGGATCTTTTTTTCTGGCAACGACTGCTCCTTCTCAAATTTTTACATTACACATCTTAGCTAATCAGAACAGGAGTATAACTGGGATCTGCTGCTATATAGACTAGGCTGTGAAAAAACCCTGGATTGTCACAGAACACAGTCCAGTGGCAGTGCTCAGAATGCTGAGAATACTCCAAAAATTTATTTATTTCCTGCTGGGGACAAAAACATGCATTCTGAGTTGGAAACAAACTCTCAGAAAACACGTTGGCTTCAAACTTAGCATACATGAAATGTCTGCCTTATAAATCCCCATGGTTTAATAGGCTGTACAAACCAAACCATTTATAATTTACTCCAAACGAAGATAATTTTCTTTTCCTTCCTCTGCCTATTTAGTTTTCAGTGCATAGAGAATAAAAGTGCCTGTCTTTTTCTCCCTGCAATATTTTATACGTTTATTTCCCACTGTAACCCTTGCCAACTCCGAATGGGTAACGATAAAATAAAACATTTTATACACATAAGCACTTAAACAGCATATGAAATGTAGAAGAAAATGATTTGTTC
>JANHJO010004036.1:214110-237802 GCA_032468235.1 Pseudoxyrhopus heterurus | reverse complement strand
GAACAGGAGGAGGAGGAGGGGAAATAAGATGATGAAGAGGAGGAGAATGGGCAAGAAGAGGAGGAGGAAAAAAAAAACCCCGAGCAAGGCCGGGTAATCAGCTAGTTCATTATAGAGGAATACAGGTAGTCCTCAATGTACAACAGTTTGTTTAGTGACCATTCAAAGTTATAACTAAAAAAAGGACCTATGTTTTTCACACTTAACGACCATTGCAGTATCCCCATAGTCAACACTGCAGTGATTCACTTAGCAACTGTGGCACATAAAATGGAACAAAATTCACTTAACAAATGTTTCACTTAGCAACAGAAATTTGGAGCTCAGTTGTGGTTGTAAGTTGAGACTTACAACCACAATTTCATCAATATTATAAAGCACATTTGGAATGCAGTTTTATACACAGCCTTTAGTCATCACACGTTTAAAAAATACTGCAGAGTGAAATAAATTGCAGAAAAGAATAATACAAGAAATTGAATAGATAGAATAATTTACTAGGGTGTTTCGGTTTCATTAGATTACAAAAATTCAACTACATAAAGGCACAATTGAGTTAAATAGAAATTCGTGCGCTGTGAGAACAAAGAATTTTTCTCTTACTACTACTATGAAGCTAAATGATCAGATAAGAGGATAAGCGTTAATGTAGAATTGGTTGTTAGAAGATTTGCTGATAATCACCAATTTGGACAGTTTTAAAAGCAGAGGAATTCAGGGCAGAGAAGATTAATGACTGCTAATGATGACAACTATGTATTATATCCAGTATTAGGGATGGGATGCAATGGGATTTGCATTCTGGCCTTCTATGAATGAAAAAAGAAACATGCTGGAACATGCTGGTCAATTGGTTGCCGTTGGTTCCTTTTACTATAGGAGTGGCTAAACAAACACGTTGGATGACTTTATGAAACAAGCACTAAAGCTGGTATTATTTGTAGATCCAGCTCCTTTTATATTGTCAAGAGGATCTAATAATACAGTTTTTTACAAACAAGGTCAGAAAATCTAAAATGGGGTGAATACTTTTTCACAGAATTATAGGGTGTATATTTTTCTTTCTTTTATATGGTGTGAACCTTGAACCCATTATTTGTAAACATACATATTTGAAAATATGTCTAACGGAACGTAATTACAAACAACTGTAGGATGAGAGTGTAAAGTAAACTAAGCATGTGTCAACAGGAAATCTGTTATTGTGTTAACAGCTGTTTACATCTTTTTCTCAATTTGTGCAACATGAGTGTATATCCTCTTCCAGGAACACAAACATAACATTTGTTTGTATCACTGTGGAAATTCTACGAGCCTGAGTGCTGTTTTCTATAAATTATTTATATTTATATAAGTATGTCATATTGAATGTAGTGTGGTGCAATGTAGTATAGTGTAATATATAAATATAATAATATATTATACTATACTATGATACGATATATACTATACTGTATATCATATAATATGTATAATATATAACACAGTATATAATATAATATAATATATGATATATAAATATAATATATTCAAGGAGCCCATTCTAAGCTTCTGTACTTACTTTTCGAGTATCTTTTTGCCCAGCAGTTATAGTTTTTTATTTATGTGGGGATCGGCACTTAAAAACATTAGATGTATAATTGTTATGCAATAAGTCTTTAAGGGCTATTTTTCATATAGTCTTGTCATTTATTTCAACCATGTGTTTTTGATCTTTTACATCAGGTTACATGAATTGATCTTCTGGACTTTTTTTTTCCTTTTAACTTCTTTTTCTGATATACTAACGGTAAAATAAGTCACATTATGTTTTTTTCTGTTTTTCGGCTTTCAGTCTCATGTGTGAAAAGCGAATTTTTGAAACTGTGAACAGTGTAAGACACCCGTTTTTGGTGAACCTCTTCGCCTGTTTTCAAACCAAAGATCACGTGTGCTTTGTCATGGAATACGCTGCTGGTGGAGACCTCATGATGCACATACACACTGATGTCTTTTCTGAACCAAGAGCAGTGTAAGTTTTCAGCCTTTGTTTCAGCTCCAGTATTTTGTAAATTAATAGATTTTTGGAACTTGGCTGGTGAGAATATTGAGGACATGACTTTGATTTCTCGCTTAACTGCATTTCGATTAGAAGACACCTCTTCAGAATTTGGTTTAAGACAGTAGTGATTGTCTGTAACTTTCATGAAGATACCTCATTCATAATTACAATGAGAGATATTCCTTGAGTTAGATATTTTAATATTTTTACTAGTTTAATGTGTTTTACTGTTTTTATTGTTTTAAAATGTTTGCAATATATGTTTTGAATTTTGAGCTGTCCAGAATCGTTTTGCTGAGATGGGCAGCTATAGAAATTAAATACAGATATTCCTCAATTTATAACAGTTCATTAAGTGACCATTCAAAGTTACAATGGCACTCAAAAAAGTGAGTTATGGCCATTTTTAATACTCATGACCATTGCAGCATCCCAATGGTCACGTGATCAAAATTCAGATGCTTGTGAACTGGCAGGTAGGTATGACAGTTGCAGTGTCCGGAGGTCGTGTGATCCCTTTTTGTGACCCTTTGACAAACAAATCAATGGAGAAGCTAGATTCACTTAACAACTGTGTTACCAACTTAACAATTCTGGCAAGAAAGGTTGTAAAATGGCACAAAATTCACTTAACAATTGTCTTGCTTAGCAACAGAAATTTTGAATTCAAATGTGATCTTAAGTTGAGGACCGCCTGAAAATAAATAAATACATGTATCCTTGTTAGATTGACATGTATGTGTAATGACATGATGTTACACAGCAAACCAATGTCATAAACTTTCAAGTGCTATGCCTGATCAGATAATTCCAAGTAAACACATGTAAAAGGAATTGGGATTTTGCTCATTAATTTTACTTCCAGGACCCTACATGTAATAAATTGTCCTCTACAGTTCCCATTGTGCAAAGTGATATAGAACTGTTTCCATTAAATATTTTAGGGCCTGTTTTTGTTTAACCTGTGTTTTTTACTTTTGTATTTTGCTTTTTTTTTTTTTTAAATATTAACCAACTTGACTACCCACTAGATTAGGCAGTATTATCTGGCAAAGTTAACATGATCCTGGGGGCATAAACCCTGAACAAAAGTGAACTTCTTACTTCCTGAAAAATAATAACTGCTGACAGTTGCTTTTGGGTGGTGACAGTTTTCTAGAGCTTAAAAAACATAGTTTCACGCAGCTGGGTTAGAAATCAGCAGATTTTAAGCTTGTGGGATCTGTTTTGTCCTCCGCCAGAATCATTAGATCCACCCATCAGAGTAGGTCTCTAAAAAAAACCTTGACAAGTGAAGTGGAACATTGGACTTACAATGCAAGTTCCTTTCCTTCGGTTGAGAGAAGGGACCTGAAATCTGGGTGGCTCCTGCTACATTCTCTTGATTGGCAAGGCTGAAAGTTAAGCAACAATCCCTAGAATGAGAAAGAGAACTCTTATGCCATACCTTTCAGGGATGTAAAAAAAAAAACATTTTATATTCCAAATGAAATTCAAGAGAAAAAGAATGACAGAAGAGAAGAAACCATTGAAAACCTAGTCGTTCTCCATGATAAAACATCAACAGGAAAATAAAAATACTCTCCATCCAGTATAGAGAAGGAATTTGGGCAGTTAAGTCCGGTGCTCTATTTTTTTGCAGTTGAATGTTGAAATATCAACATTTAGAGTACACTATCTGTAGACAAATGAAAGTATAGCATCTCTACTCCACCACAAGCTTTTTAAGCAGTATTTTGAGAGTTTATGTTTGTTTATTTACGTGTATTGGCTGCTCACTTCCAGTGGACTGTGAGCAGCATACAAAATTAGTAAAACAGCTAAGACATTAAATCAACAGGTAGCACAGACTTACATGCCCTAATAACATAGGGCACAAAACAGAAAGTGGCCCCTGAGCAAAGGAAAGAGGGTGCCATCCTTGTCTCTGTTCCAGAGGCTGAGGGCTGCAAGAGGGAAGAAAGGCATACTTCCTAGATCCCCATGAAGTGTCAGTGTTTAATGAAGAGAACCTGGAATACACCCATTCTGCTGGAAATACTGGTTGGGCAGAAAAGAGATAAATGGCCTCTCTCTATGCCATACAGGGCCTTATAGGTATTTAGCAACACCTTGAATTGCACTCATCTTTTGAGCACTGGGAGTCAGGTGGGGGGGGGGAGATTCCTGCTCTACTCACATGTTGTGATTTGGCTCTGAAATGTTATTTTTTGCTGTAGTGTAAATAAATGTGCAAAATTGGTGAGTACCAAAACATTGTATTTATCTCCAAACAGATTTTATGCTGCATGTGTAGTTCTTGGCCTGCAATATTTACATGAGCACAGGATAGTTTACAGGTAAGTATTTCAAGATGTAGTGTTCCATTTCATTTTATCTTCTGCTACGTAGATGAACCTGGCTTAAATGCTGCAATCATTATAATTAATAAAATTGTTCCTTTTTTTCTAGAAGAAATTAATGCTATTGGATGTTTGTACGTTATTAAGTTTTGTTCAGATTGAAAAAAGGAAACATTAACAATTAGTAAATATTTGCAAGTTGTACTTTCTCTAAAATAGCCTTTAGCAGATTGGGTAACTTCCAAATGCGTAGACTTTAATTACAGTCAATGTGGCTATTGCTGAGAATTCTGCGATTCTCCATTCCATAGGTCATGGAACCCAGCCTGGGGAAGGAGCTCTATAGCTTAGCAATTATATAGTTGGGTTGTTGTTTTTGTTGTTTTACTAAAAAAAAAAAAATTATTTCTTTGGTAGAGATCTAAAGCTGGATAATCTGTTGCTGGATACTGAAGGCTTTGTTAAAATAGCTGACTTTGGTCTCTGCAAGGAAGGTGAGTTTTTTTTTTAAATGGCTGATAATACTTACTTCTACTGCTGAACATGTTGTGGTGATTGCAGATAGCAACTTTTCCCACCAGCAGGAGAATGTTTAAGAACGGAATGTGTTATAGTAATTCAGGCCAGGAACTCTGTTGCTAAGTGATGCAGTCACAAAGCATGATGTCATGTGACTCCACTGTTTTATGACAGCAATTGCAGCAGCGCCAGTTGCTGCTGTTAAGGGACTTCCATGCGATGGTTAGGTGTGATGTCACGTGACTGACATTTTCAATCTCCTGACAACTTTCCCCTTGTGTTACCTTGTTGGAAAACAGCAGTGAAGCAGCAAATGGCAATCACATGGGCTTCTGCCAAAGCTGCAGTTACGAGGATCAGTTGTAAGTCTCCTTATTCAGTGCCTTCGTAACTTTGAACAGTTGCTGAACAAGTGGTTGTGTTGTTAAAAACTAGGATTACCTATATTTATGATAGGTGTGCTCTGCGAATGTGCAGAATGAAGATGTTGTATAAAATCCTACATCTCGCTTTATGTGTCCTTGATGTGATAATTGCCATATTAATATGAGCAAGCTACAATCTCCATAGCAGGAAGAGTAGTACCCATAGAGAGGCTTTATGAAAACTGTGTCTTGCTCATAAGTGGAGACTTTTTTCTTTGTCCTCCAGTTTCCTCTGCTCTATTCTTCAGAGCACTAGTTCAGCGGCTTTCAGTATGATTCAGGAAACAAGAGAGTTATAAATAGAAGTCCCTTAAATTTAGCAGTACCTCCTCAAAGTTACTTGATATGTCTATAAAATTCTACTGTATCAAATGTTATTTTATTCCTAGGATAGAGATGGTGGGAAAACAAGGCACAATTCACATACATTATTTAAAAATCTCTGTTTGTAAACCACTGGTTCAGACATTAAATTCAAAGGAAGTTTAGTTAAAATTTTGAATTCAGATTTGGGTTCAAATTGTCTTATTCAGAAGCAACCAAAACTGTATCTTATTGTCAGAACTACAAGCAGCCCCAATTGCTACTTGTCTGTTTATATAGGATTCTTGCACTGCAAGGCGACAATAAATATACTTGGGGTACAATGGAAAAATAGTTCAGTGATTTCATATGAAGAACTTGTGTGACTCTGCACATTCATGAATATCATTTTACTAACTGAATTAAAAACTCTGAATTTGGCCAGTTTTTTTTAAAAAAAAAACATTTGAAAACCAGGTATAATCCTGATTCAACACATTGAACTGAAACATTGATTTGACCTCATTAAACATATAGACATTAAATTAATTTGAGTGTTTAAATGGAATTGATAACATAAATCAATTTTGAGTCAGTCTGTACAACCCTGACAGATATATATCTAAATCTTTGTGTAATTTGTATAACCATTGCAGGAATGGGATTTGGTGACAGAACAAGTACATTCTGTGGCACTCCAGAATTTCTTGCTCCAGAAGTATTGACAGAAACATCTTATACAAGAGCTGTAGATTGGTGGGGTCTTGGTGTACTCATCTATGAAATGCTGGTTGGTGAGGTAAGCTTCACAAAACATATGGAGATTAATAGACACATTGTTTTGTAAATGTAGAGTGTCCTCTTCAGAGTACAACTCTCCTTATGCCTGAATGCATGGTGGTGGCAGATATTCTGCAGGTTGGCCCTGGTCTCCCCCATTTGAGCATTCCTCAACTATGAATGCCTTAATGGGATTGACGTTTCATCCTCTTTTCAGTACTGGTTTACTTTACATTTGATTTAATAATGCTGTTTGGGGACAAGAGAGAATTAGAGATCAGATACATACTTGCTCGATGCTACATGAATTATTTTAATACCTTAAAAAAGGTTTTGAATTACCATGTCTAAGGAGAGTTTTTTTTTCAGTCTCCTTTCCCAGGAGATGATGAAGAAGAAGTTTTTGACAGTATTGTAAATGATGAAGTAAGATATCCTCGATTCCTGTCCACAGAAGCTATCTCAATAATGAGAAGGGTAAGACTGTATTTCTGAAATAGCTATTGTAACATGAAAGTATGTTTTACTGGTATTAATAACAGCATACCTTATCCCAGTGCCATTGAATAGAAATGCTGAAATTAAAGTGCCTTTAATTTAATGGCAGGCATGATATAACTGAGAACTTAGAAGGACATTCCCCTCCCCTCTATCAATGGACTTTGGAGAAGGTACTATTATGCAAGTAGAAATGCAACCAGAGCCTTGCTGATGGTTAAGGACTAACGCCTGAATGCATACAAAATAGAAAATTAGATTTCTAATTAAATGCATGAGGGCAAATGAACCTGGAAACTTAATGAGCAAATTAACTGGCCTTATTCTGTTTAGCTTGCTTAAGTAGTATTTATAAATTGAAGGAACTTCAGGACAATGTTTCTAATAGTCCAATTGGGTAACCCTAGTTCACTATTCTGGTAAACCTCAAATGTTTTGAAATACGAACAAAAGTAATAATAAAAAAAACTTGATTTGACTACTTTTCAGAGAAAGCAGCTTCTGTTTCCTGTCTTTGTCTAAAACATAGTGTCTCTATCCAGACTATGATTCTGTACTTGATTTGTTTGGAGTAGTATCGTACTATACATAGAAAAGAATGACCTGACTTCATTCCTGACATTGTTTTCAGCTTCTGAGGAGAAATCCAGAGCGTCGCCTTGGTGCCGGCGAAAAAGATGCTGAAGATGTCAAAAAGCATCACTTTTTTCGGGTGAGTGCCATCTCTCAAGCATGGTTACAATGTAACGATAGCCAGAAGCACAACACTTAACTGATGCTCTTTTTACAGTTAATTGACTGGAATGCGTTGCTCGCCAAGAAAGTGAAGCCCCCTTTTGTCCCAGTCATAAGAGGAAGAGAAGATGTCAGCAATTTTGATGATGAATTTACCTCAGAAGCGCCTATTCTCACTCCACCTCGGGAGCCTCGGATACTTTTGGAAGATCAGCAGGAAATGTTCAGAGACTTCGACTACATTGCTGATTGGTGTTAATCTTTTAGTCACTGTGAAAATTCCAGCCGTTTTGCTCCCCAGGACAACTTTCTCCAATCGCCCTGAGAAGACCATTCTTCGGATCACTCTCTCTCTGCTGCCTGTAGCTTCTGATTTTTAAATCATATGAAGATTTTAAACAGTACTGTTTTTAATACAGAGGAGGCATGGCCTCTCTTTTGTGTATCATTTTTGTTTCTTTCTAACATTGAGCACTGGAAAGCAATTTTGTGCAGCTCTTGAAGCTGATTCGGTGGGTGCGGGCTGTTTTCCACATTCACATGGGCACCCTTGTACTGTATCTTTGTTCTTCCAGAGAAGGAAGCATCACAAAACACCTGCCTTACAAAGTGGGACCACAAACAGATAACTAAGCTAGACCGATCACCTGCCCGAGTTTTAAAGAAAGAAAACAAAAGCTGTCGGTCCTTTTCAGAAGGAGAATGAACGTCCCCCCAAAATGGTAGAACTGTCAAGCACACTAGTGACTTGATTTCTCAAAATAATGCGTATTACAAACTAATGCCTTGTTTAACGAACTCTATGGTATTTATTAGTGAGGAGATGCTTCAAAACCTTATCTATGTCAAAGCAGTGTCAGTGCTTCCATTTGCAGGGGGGAAAAAGACTGGTCCTAAAAATTTACCAAAGTCACTTGCTAAACAAATGTGTTTGCCTTTAAATCTTGTTAAACACTGTTCAGAAATAACCAGCAAATATGAAGAATGTAATGAATGTTTTTCTAGTCTTAACCAGGAATACTCCTAAATGTATGAATTTCCCTTAAATACGCAATCACTGTTCTATATTTTTTAAGTTGTGTATTTTCCACATTAACTTCAATCATCTTCTAGCAAATCAGTATATCTAGTTATCTCATTCATCATACATTTGCTGTTCAAAATGTTCAAAACATTCATGTTTAAAGAATGAGGAACTGTATTGTATACATCCAGTATACATGTATATTTGGAAACTATAGTTTTGTTTAAATCATATAGATTGACTCTACACTTTTAGTTTTGTCCAGTGGCTGTTTGAATGTATTACTGAAATCCAGATTTAATGGTGAAAACCCACGTATACATTTTTATGGCCACTGAATTCAATAATCATCATCGGAAATTACTGAGAATAAGGGTAAAAGCAATATGTTTTAAGAGAATGTATAAATATTTTTGATAAAACTTGTATATTTTAAGTCTCTTAACACTATGCTGTACCTCAAAAGTTAAAATCTTTGACCAGATGCTGTGTGTTCGCTTTACAGACTTTAATGTAGTTTTTGTTAGACATTCTGAAAGAACAAAATCATGTTTAAATCAATGGAAAGCAACATTCCACTTTGTCAGCATATGTGTTTGTGATCAACTTCATTTCCTAACACCAGAAGATAAAGAATAAGCATGAAGTTTTTAATTAGTAGAGTTACTATTCAATTTGGAATGTGGTTCAGCTTCGATAAGTTATATACAGGGCAGATTTTGCAAGAAAGTAGAGTAACACCAATAAGGGGTTTGTGTGGGGGTGCTGGGAGGGTATTTTTTTCATAATCTGTTCCATCACCCCATTCATAAAATATTTTATTTCAGTATGATAGCTGGGGACTCTAATCATATTTTATAACCTTACAAGAATATAAGGAATAAGGTTGCCAGAATAACATGTGTAAATTCCTTCATAAGGAAGATAGTAATATTCATGATTTTTATAAAAAAGTATCTAAGTTGCAGTTTTTTTTCAGTATACTAATTTGGCTTTTTTTTATTTAAAATGGCTACATCTTAATTAAGCAAAACACTACATATCTGAGGTACAATCTGCCAACCCCTTTTCTTCCTTATTATTTCTATAAACAGCTGGGTCCCTGGTAGGTGCTTCAAATTTAAAATCCTATGGAAGAAACTTTTTGTAAGTACAAGTTGTACAGAAATGTTTGTAATCTTGAATTTCTGAAAATCACATTAGAGGCAGGGTATTTTCACAATTAAGCTGAATGAAAGCACTAATTTTATCTAGTTTTGAAAAATAGGCAAATTAAGTTTTAAACTCTAGATTGTAAATATATTTTGCTATACATATGTGGCTGCTGAAGCACTTTGTAAAAAAAATTAGGGTATTTTAGAATGGTACACTATGCATTTAAATGAAATGTGCCTTTAACAGTGTAATAGTACAAACTATCTGCAATTAACTCTCAAAATTTAAATAGTGAAATTTGTATAGGAAAAAAATTACTGATTTGAATTATAATCTTGTGTTTGATCTTTAGATAAATGATGTCTTTGGAACTTTGTGTGAGTTACTTTTTCTTTCAGGGTGGATAAATATCTGTTTTGTTTTTTAAACATTTAAGAAACCTCCCTTAGGTGCCATCTTCTAATCAGAACAGTTTATAGAGCTGCTTAGGAAAATTCCTTAATGGTTCACTTGGGAAACTGATTCTTTGTTTGAAACTTCTGTGCAGTATTCAGTGGGTAAATTGGAAGCTGAACTAATAATTTTCAACATATGGTTTCAACCAGAATGAGTATCTCTCCCACACAGGCTGAATTTAAACTTCACACTAAGCTCTGTTTTATACTAATTATTACAGTAGCCTAAGTCACCACACCGCTATGACAAGAGTCACATAATCCAGTAAGCCCAAACTGCATTTATGTGTAGCATGTTTACATTACACATTGAAAGCTTGGGAGGACTTGAGTTGTTATAAAGTGTTGCTGAAGATTGGCCCTAAAATAATTCTCAGCTTTTATCTCGATCTGTTATTTCTTGACAGTTTTTAAAGCTGCTGCTTTCTCGTGTACAAAATGAGATGATTCTTTCCTGATGCATTGTCTTATTGTACCCAAGAGAGAAACAATTGAAAATGATTGTGTGAAATACACTTCGAGCTCTTCGAAACCATTCATTGAGAGAAGCCCTTACCAGTTAACTGAGATCAGCATGGATTTGTTAAGAACACAAATTGCCAAGCAAACCTTGTAACTTTTTAAATTTAATTGATAATGAGAATCTATATTCAAAATATATCTTGTTTCTGGACAAAATATCCCATTAGGTTCTGATCAGAAAGCTAATTTTCAGTTAGATATGACAATTATATAAGTACAAAGCTGGCTTGACATACTCAGAATGGTTTCTCATCACACTAGAGCAGGGATCTCCAAACTTGAGAACTTTTAAGACTTGTGGAATTAAAACACACAAATTCGGGGAGTTAAGCCCACAAATCTTAAAAGTTGCCAAGTTTGGGGACCCCTGCACTAGAGAGATGCATCAAATGGGTAGCACAAAAGTTAATCTTGAAGCCTCACTTTGTGAAGCCTTACAATTTCATGGTATAGTTAAAAATCAAAACCTAGATGAATGGACTAAAAACAAAATTGAAATTGAATACATGGAGAGTTTGTCACTTACAAAACAAAAATCAAATGTACAAGTCATAAAATGAGAATACCTATTTTGGTAATAATACTTAAGAAAAAGATCCTGGAACACTAAAATAGAAGAAAATTCTGCAGTGATCAGACTCTTAAAACACGCCCAGTTCTGGGTGCTGCACTTCGACTGAGACACTAGAACATGTTCAACTAAAATCAGGATGATCAACAGACTAGAAACCTGAGTCCTAGAAGGAAATTTGACAACTGAAAATGTTGGGTTAGGATAGGGGTATCAAACTCGTGGCCCATGGGCCAGATGTATCACGCTCTGACCATGCCCACCCATTTTAGCAAAGGGGGAAGTCGCAATATGTCATGTGACGACAATGCGATGATGTGAGTTTGACACTCCTGGGTTAGGATAATAAGTGAAAATACAATAGCAATCTTCAAATGCCTGAAAGTATATCGGAGAAGCCAGTCAAGGTCTATTCATTCCAGATAACCGGATACAGAAGTGAATGTACATACGGCAGATCCTGATTGGATATTAGGAAAAAATAAAGAGACACCAAACAGTGGACTATCCTTTTACTAATTATGTTCAAGCAGAGGTTGAAAGAGGTTTAATTTTGATTTCTCTGCTAAGCAGAGGGTTGCCCAAATAATCCCAACATTAAAATATCTATGCTTTGCATAACGCTGTTAAGCAATTAATATTTCAATTATCTCAAGATTCTAAAATGATTTAAGCCCAGCTTGGGTTTTTTTAAAACTTTTTGGTTACTTCCTTATCTTTTGTCTAAAGTTAATCCTATTTCCTATAGGTTTGGACCCATTACTACTTAGACATGATTTTTAATCATCGTGGTTTTAAAAAAGCCCTAGATAAAATTCATTTACTGGACTTACATATGAAAAGTATGTGCTGATTAGGTTTTTAATAGCAATAGTACTGCCCTTGGTGAATTATATTCAAGATGGTTTATTGTAGTAAGTTGGATTTCTGTGCCCTTACTCTATAGTACAGACGACTGCAGGCAAAGACTGACAAAGTCATTTGATGGCATTCAAACACTTAACACCAAATAGGAGAGAGCTTGCCAGGACAATACCATCTTTTGGTAACATTCCTTAACAAAATAATGCCAAATCGTAGACCCATGAAATTGTATGAATGCAAACCACTTTCATGAACAAAGAAATTACAGAAAGATATGAGCCTCCAGGATTAATTTTATTTTTCATATACATTGTAAAGCTTTGTACTAAGCAGACTTAAAATTATTATTTTTTTAAATTATCATGAGCTCTGTCATGTTATAGCTGCTGAAGCGGCAAATGACATCCCCACTCAAAGGAATGAATCTGATTTTGCAATTTGGACAAGAGCTTCTAGTCACAAAAGATTCTATTTCTAATTCACCTAAATGCTGCATAATCATTAAAGTATACATTTTCCCAGTTCCATCTCAATGGCCTGGAGGAACTATGGATCTCCCTCTCTCCCACACTTTTCACACACATACATACAAACACTCTGCTGTTTTCTTTGACCTCAGCTGAGTTTCAGTAGTTAAACTTACTTCAGCTCTGCTAAAGAAAACAGTAATGGCAGCAGGGAGCTGCTGGAATATCAAGTTGGAGAGAAACATTTGCACAAGTAGAGAGAAGAACCTTGGATTCAGTTTCCTTCCTGTTCAACTATTTTCGATGCCTTAGTAATTGTCCACTTATTTTTAACTAGATTATCATCATCATTGACCAAAAAAATGTTCCTGGCTTTGTGAAGAGAGAAATGGTGATTGTCCCACTTCTATTCAAAACTCAGCAATAGAAAAATCTGCCTCTTATGACAGAAACCATGAACATAATGTGGTCAGATCATTTTTTCCAAGTAGCTACACAAGGTAATGAAGAGACATGCTCTTGTTTTATGGGATTTTAAATAGAATGAATCAAAGTATAAACTTGACATGGCTAATCTTTTTCTAGGGTGAATAGAAAATTTTCTACTATTATCTTGTATTATCATATGAACTATATTTTCTCTGAATTAAAACTTCCCATTATAATTAACTAATAGTTATCAAGAAACAATGTAAAATCCATGTACAGCATCTAATTTGGAAAACTGAACAACTTTTAAAGGTTACATTTTCCACTTGGATATTTATTTAGGACAAAGTTACATACAGTAAAACTTGCAGGTCAGTACTGTTTTTTGGAAAACAGTTTATTCTGATTTGAAATATTTTCCAAAATACATTTTACCAGATCTCTATGAAAGAAATCTAAATACACAGAATAGAAAATTAAATTTGCTGCAATGGTTGTTTAAATACTTACATTCACTAATATATACATAAAAAATGCCACAAAATTATTTTGTTTACATCTGGAATGTGTGCTCCATTTCATCCAATCAGTTTTTCCATCTCCTTTCACCAGTCCTGCAACTGAACGCTTGACAGGACTGCTTTTATTATATGCTTAGTGCTTTTCTAAGTCAAAAATTATTTTGCAGGGCTTTGAAGTTTCACAGCTGGGGCAGTTTGTCCACTGGGGTGTCAAATCTGAAATCTGCTGGGAAAAGGTCTGGAGCACGTGGATAAATCAGCCTATATGACTGTCTTATTGTAACATCGGCTACACCAGCAATGTCTCCAATTTCTGAAATAAAAAGCCAAGGTAAGCAAATTAGCACTTATTTGCCAGAGTTCCAATTCTCTAAATTCACAAATAATACTTACAAACTCCAAAATGAATTATATAATTTACAACTTAGGAGTTTAATCCTGATATTTAAATTCAGACATTTTTAAGGCCGATTTCAACTAACACAAACCAGATAAGGTGTAGAGGAAGTGAGAAGGTTTTGCTACAAAGCAACAGTTCATAAATACCATTTACATTTATTTCCAATTCTTTCTGGACCAACCTGAAGTGTCTGAATTAACCTCTACAATTCACAGGACAGTTTGATTTCTATCCTGAGACACACTCAAGCTGTCATTACCATCAAAGAAAGCAAAAATATGGTTTATTTTAATTTAATACAGCACACAGACTCCGTCTTTGTGGCATTTTCAGTAACCATGGTTTAGTCTGCTCTGTAATTAATTTGACAGCCTACTAAATTAGCCCAAAAGAGCAGAAATTCAGGCACTGACTGCTGGACATGTATTTCAAACAAAACAGAAGAGCCCTTATGCAATGCAGAGTTTGTGGCATCCGTGCCAATTCTTTCTCTTTTCAAAAAAAAAACAACAACCAACTTCTGGCATGCATAAAACTTACTTTCCTAGATACATAAAGACATTACCTTTCTGTGTTCTCTTTTCAGCCGAGGCTTGTGAAGCCATATAAATAGCAGCAGCTGCAACTGAGATAGGACTCCTTCCAGGAACTAAATCTAATTCCACAGCTTTACGCGCAATGTGTGTTGCAGCCATCTGGACTTGCTTAGGGAGACCCAAATTTGAACAAAATCTGGACATGAAATCTCCAGTAGTGATCAAATCCACACTTGTTTCTAAAGCTTTCAAGATGAGTTTGAAACACCGACCTATTTCTTTTTTGGAAATTCTGGAAACAGCACATATTTCTAAAGGATAAAATAGTAATAGGTCACAATGAATTTAGATCCAACACTCCCAGTCACCCTGTCCATCAATTAAAGCTGAACAGTTCTTTCATAGTTGGTGGTTTCATTTTCATAGCACAGATATAAAATTAATCGATATAACTAATAAAGTGATATTATTTTGAGAGCTTAGCCAGGCTTAATTGCTATATTTACACACACACAGGCACACATACGTTAGACATCAGCAGTATTTTTTTTTAAAATTGAAATTTCAGCAAAAGATTATGGAAGTGAAAATACTTGTCTAGTTCAAAACAACAAAGAATAATGACAGCCTTTGGAACAGGGGAGAAATGAAAGTCTTAATTTCCTTGCATCAGTTTTTCCTCATTAATTTTCATTTTGAAAAGAATAAAAACCCTCAAAATGAAAAAAAAAGTATTCAAGTTGTTGATTAAAAATTATAGATCAATATTGTGGCTTTGCTTTTTTTTAATCACTACAATTACCCTAATAGAGTTATTAGGGTGCAACACTAAGTCAAACTGCATATAATCTTCTGTAACCTTGTACTTTTCAAAGCTTAGAAAAATAAATTACAAAGCATAGGATACAAAAATTCATGGAAATTGTTAATTGCTTGGAGAGATGGTCTTCCAAATAAAAGTCATGCAAGCTAACAACAATAGGCTTTGGTAGAACAGAGAAGTACTTTGGCATGTTCTTATTGGGTTTTTTTTTTTTAATTTTAATGTATTTTATTAATAGTTGGCCACTTTCGTGCAGGTTTTATCTTTGACCAATAGTCAAAATAATAAATAAATGGATTGATTTATTAATTGACTGATTAGCATAGTAAAAACTGGGAGTCTAACAGTTCTAGTACTCCATAGGCATGAAAGCCAACTGGATGCCGCTGGAGCCAATCTCTCTCTTCCAGTCAAGCCACCTCACAGAGTTGTTCTTATGGGGAAAAACAGGAGGATAGAGCATTAGATAGATGCAGCTAAATTCTTGACTTATGACCATAATCGGGATCAGAATTTCCATTGCTAAGGAAGGAAATTGTTAAATGAGCAGCACTCAATTTTAGGACTTTTTTTCGTGGTTGTTAAGAGAACCACTGCAGTCATTAAGTGAATTGTTGTTGTGAAGCTAATCCATTCAAAGTTAACAACAGCCCTGAAAAAAAGGGACTCATGGCCGTTTTTCACACTTATGATCATTGCAGCATCGAATTTCAGAGGCTTGACAACTGCCATGTCTTTATGTTCCCCGGGATCATGTGATCACCTTTTGCAACCTTCTGACAAGCAAAGTCAACGGGGGAAGCCAGATTCACAACCAGTAACAATTGCAGTGATTCACTGTGGTAAGGAAGATCGTAAAATGGGATCGTAAAACTTAACAACTGTCCTGCTAAAGCCAGTTTTGGGCTCAATGGTGGTCATAAGGTGAGGATTACCTGTACAAGGTTCACTATATTTGCATTCAGAAGAAAAAAGATGATATAGGTTGGGACTCCTATGTTGAAAAGCAATTGAAACGTGTGCCACGGACCCTCTTACCTTTAAATGTCCTAGGAACTCCCTCTTGTCTGCAAGCAATGTAGAGACAAGCGGATGCAATGGCATCGTTACTTCTCCCCTTCAGGCTCTTCTGCTCATACACTTGCTTAAATAAATTATTTGTTCGATCCTTCAAAGTAAGCAGACAAAATTCAATTAACTCCAGGCCGTTTAATTAGCAATAATATTAGAAAGGGCCCTGGTTCATTATATTATGCTAAATGATGCTGGAAAAAAATTTCAAGAGGACGAAGCATGACTTACAACTATATTGCGGGGCAGGTTGATTCTGTCGGCCATGCTAGCAATTTCCTTGAAGGCGTTCATCATTGCACGGTCAAAACTGCTCATGGTGCGACGATTTTGATACTTTGAATTCCCAAATTCGTCAAAACTAGCTGCGCCTGTCCCCTGCAGAAAAGCGGTTGAGGAACAAAACACATTTACATCCACATAAAACACAGGAAGTATGCATATCTACTGCAAGGTGAATTGGAAGACAACGCACCATCTAACTTAAAACACTTTTTTTTTTTACTACTACCCAATAAGGCAATTATCAACAAAGCACAAGTGAAACAGAAATTAATATATTATCTCAACATGGACTACAGAACAGACTTAAAATCTGGAAAGCACATATTATGTAAGGGTAAAGTCCTTTATAATGTTCATTTCATTCATTTCCAAAAGCTATTCTTCCACAGCAATTAGCACCTCCAATTTAGAAATCAGTTGCCCATCTAGTTTTTATAAAAGGTGAAATATTAACAAGCTCCAAGAAAAATTCCATATTACATAGAACAAAAGGAACAGCTAAAATGGAATATAATCCCAGGGGCTTCAGACTGATGTACAGCTAAGTCATATATTAGCACAGTATCTAAAGCATGGACTGAATACATCTCTGATATTAGAAAGGTAACTTCTATAAAAATCCCACCAAATGCTGAACAATTTTTTTTTTTTTGGCTTGGTGCATTCTCCTATTAAGATAGCTTGATATTGATTTAGAACTAGAGAGAATATCGATGACTTAAATATATTTAGGAGGTCATTGTTTCTTACTTCATCACCAGTCATTATTATCTATGTACACTTCATATTAAAAGCACATCAAAAATGTAGAAATTTCAGAAGAAAGTCACCTATTTTCTTTGTCTTCCTGCTGGTCTTCTGCAACAGGCAAGTGTGAACGATTATTAGCCTTCTCTATTAAACTCCACAGATGGGAACTATAAGTTTTGCCACCGGCCAGGTCAGCTCATAAGAAAAAACAATTTGGAACGGAGTACTTTTGCTTTAAATTATCTTATGTATGTCATTGTCTGACTGAAACCAGGAAGATGAGGAACCATACACATACATATGCTTTAATGTGCTATTTATCCATAATGTTGTTAATTCTATCTTTTCTTGAAAAAATAAATAATAGTGGGGGGGGGAAGAGCCACCCTTCTGTTGCTTACAAAAATTTAAAATTTCTTGAAACTGGACCATGCACAATCCACAAAATAAAAAGCAAAGAGTGACAGTAGAGCTCTGGGTGGAGGAAATATTTGAAAGAATGAACTGCCAGCACAAGAATGTTCCCTCTCCTCCCTGCCTGATTCATACAGGCTGGGTCAACTGGAGTTGTAGTCCAAAAAATGACAGAGAGCACCAGATGGAGAAACTCAATGGCAGAGGAGAGCTATCTAAGCAGGACCTCTGAGAAAGTGACAGGCAGCCTCTGGAACAGAAGCAGGAGGAATCCCTTCCATCATAACCCTTTTTTCCCCCCCAGAGTCTTCCAGCTCAGCTTATGGCTTCAATTTCAGTATCAACTAATGTTTTAGAATGAAACAACATTTAACGTTCTCTTTCTTATCAATAAGACCATTCTATTTGCCAAACTATTGTCCACTGCAAAAAAAAACCTACCTAATAGGGTAGCTGCTGAGCATATATACTTCACAATCTTGTAAAAGACTTTATTTTTATAAAATGTTCAATGTGTATGAGAGAGACAAAATCTCTAACAGAGTAAGACCTTTATCAGGGCAACCAAAATATCATACAGAGTGTTACTCTAGTTCTCCAGAACTGTGTACCAAGAATTACAAGAAAAGAAAAGAAAAGAAAAGAAAAGAAAAGAAAAGAAAAGAAAAGAAAAGAAAAGGAGAAAAGAGAAAGTGGGGGTATCAGGTGTGTTTGTTTTTTGAAACACCATGCCTGAGGGAGAGCTTAGAAAATTCAAAAGCTTACATACTCTTCAGGTGTACCTTGGTTGGTTGATTCTAAGAAAGATACTACCCAACTATAGCTTTTGGTGTCCAGCCCCTCCCTCAAGATAAATATACTCACTTTTTTTTTCCTTTTTATGTCTTATGGAATTACTGAATTTATCCACACAGGTTAAATTCTACCTTAATAAAGAAGATGCAATGCAATCTGAAAAAGAAAAAATTTAAAGACCGCTCTCTAGTGACTAGATTAAGGGGGCTTAGTTCATTTTATACTCACTACACCATTAAAAATCACTCCCTAGTTTTGCTGAAATAAATGTTAACGTTTCTGCTTCTCTTCTCTACAAACCCATGGAATCTGTATGAATTCCATGGAAGGAGAAAGAACCTTGGGGATGAGGGGCTGCGAACACCAAAATACCCAACAATATTGTGACATTAAACTGCTGAAATTAACAGTGAAATATCCAGTCCTATCACTGTAACCATCTTTAAGCTTTCTTGAAAATATTAATTGCCCAGTAAGCCGATCACCATTCCGTTAATGAGCTGACTTTGAGGAAAGCATTTAACCATTTCCCAATGATATGGCAATATTCTAATTACAATTAACTAGTACACCTTTCTTAATAGCCAGGAAGAAGTAATGAGGAGCTCATCCTCCACTGATATCATAATATATCAAGGCTAGCACACAATGTTTTGTTGACTATGTCACTTAGACATAGATTCTGGCAAAAAAAAAAAAACCTGTGTCTCAGTAGACGACCACTATTTGTATACAGGCAGATACAATGTGCATGCCTGTGCAAAACGTGCAGCTCCCCAGTAAGGAGGGATACTGTGATAGCAGCTGGGGGGAAAAAACCCCTACAAATAAGATTTGTAGCAGCCATCAGTTCAAAAGATTTTGACATAAATGTCAATAATATCAATAAAAGAATGTGTCAAACTGGAAGGGTTACTGGCACTTGAAAATGTATCAAACTTTATAACTCAAGAGTACACACAAAAAGGAAAACTTCAAACAGGTTAAATGATAAAAGAGCTGCTGTGTATACTACCAGTGAAGATAAGCTAAACCACACTTCCTTTAAATTTGAAACATAAACAATCCGACATCACAGACTTCTCAAATAATCAGTGAAATGCCTAAACTTTTTGGTGTTAAAGAGTTTATGGAAGAGGATTTCTTGAAAGACAACAGAATCTTATCTGGCTGAGAGTTGAAGAGCCATGGCCAAAATCTCAACATCATGAAATAGAGCAGATTAAAGTTCAAATGATACCCTTATCACGGATGGAAGGATAACCAACCCAAGCATTTGGGGAGATCAAGACATTCACAGTGGGCCAACTGTAAATATGAAGCAAACCATGGTTGTGGAGGCCACCAAGGGATAATAAGAATGTAGTTGGTTACGTTCTTGCAGATATCTGGTTATCAGGGGGACTATGGGGGGGGGGGTGAGTTTAAGAAGTTATTGTTCAGGCAGGAAATAAAAAACATTAGGAGTAATTTTCAATTGCCACAAAATGCAAAGATGTCATTCAGCAAGTTTATTATTAGGTTTTTATCAATTTTTTGTCCTTTTTATGATAGTCAAGGGGCAGTGAAGACTCCCATCCAAAATTTCTTAAGCTCTAGAAGGTTTCTCAGTGGGATTTTGTACAGCTGCAGAAAATGATGTGTGAGGATCACAGCTACTACAAAAAGAATCTGAATTTTTAGAGTCTGGCTACATCCCTATATACAGCTTATGGAGTTCCTTTTGAAGGTCGTCTCATCTTTAGCCCAACAGTCCTCATGCACACTGATTTACCTGGGCAAAAGCGTATCTATCTTATCAAGCATTCGGTACCCCAAAATATTACTTAATCTTAACAATTCTTAAAAGCAAAGCATTCCAGCCACTCGTAATTCCTCAAATTGTTTTGGAAAGGTGAAAACTTACAGTTTATAGTTCATCTACTGATTTACAATAGTTCTTCCTCTTAAGGAAACTAACCCTGGAAGTTCTTGCAGTGAAAAATATTGTAGATGTGTAAGGTATGCGAAGATGTTACTTTTGTCTCTACTTTGCAAACAAGATAAAAAAAGCAATACTTTGAAATTTCCAGAGTGAAAAGGCATTTCTTCATATGTGAAAGAATCTTAGTTTGATTATTAGCACCAGGAGAGTATCAAATTTGTACAAATTAGGTCTGGATACACCAAAGATGAAGAAGTTTAAGAAAGCTAAATTTCTGATATAAATTTCCCAAAGAATCCGAAGTTAACAGAAACAAATGAACATTTTCTCTGCTTCCTACACTCTTCATATTGGGAGAAGAAGACTAATACTGTTGAAGAGGTGAAAATAACAAGAAATTATCAAAACAAAAGTATTTCCAGTCTTCGTACTAAGAAATTTGTGTTTAGCAGTATTTTTGTTACTGCAATATAATTTTAAACATTGAAACATTCACTCATTGTAAGGTTAAATATTTATATATTACCTTGCCAATCATTGTAGTCAAATCTCCATCACTAAGGAGAGGATTCTGGGTATCTCCAACTCGAGATGGGTCTTTAGTTGCTTTGTCATTGCTGAATGTTCTCCATTCTGACCCTACATCTATTACTCTGTCACCTGAATATGCAAAAAAAAAAAAACCAAACACCCTATTATAGTTTATTCCTTTTGGAAAGTTGTTTACAAACATACTTCTTTCTCACTGGCAATTGTATCCCCTGAAAGCAATTAAAACAATAGCAAATTAGAAAATATGTGGGAGGCTTCAGATTAAAAAGTTCCCATGGAAAGGTCTATATAACAGTAACATTGGGATGCTTCATAAATAGTGACAGACATTAAAAAGTCAATTATATTTCAAAAATATTCATAGTGATGGCACTATACCCTTAGAACTATCAAACTATACCAGCTCAAGCATAGGCAGCCAAGGAGCAACATAGGCACTACAATCATACAAGATGAAATATTTTTCCAAGAAAAAAAAATCTAATCTGTAAGCATTGCTGTGATTCTGCTGATCACAGAATCTAATTTCCTTACTATTTGTGCCTAGAATATCCCTTGGTACCTGGACTCAGTTAAGGCAAGAGGAAGAACAGAGATGGTTAGACATATTTAGAACTGAATAGACAGATCATCAGTAGCAAGTCTCATGTGAGTTACTGTAACTTCATATACATGACATTCATAGCAAGCAGAGCATTTTTAAATCAATTCTTGTTTTCAAGCATAATATGAAACAACATATTCAGCAACATATAATCAGTACTTCAGTTATCAAGAGCAAAACAGAAAAATACCATAACAATAAAGTTATAATTCATTTGCCTATTTGAGGTGTGAAAAACCTCAACTGAGGGGACTGAATCCGGCCCACAGGGTGCTTAGATCTGGCCCGCAGGGCTGCCCTGGAAACAGTGAAGGACCGACCCATGATGCCTCTGCCAGCAAAAACAGGCTCCTGAGCTCCGTTTTGGCTGCGACGGCCTCCTGCAACCCTCTGCCAGTGAAACCAGAGCAGCAGAACGGCCCCCCCGAGCTCTGTTTTTGCTGACAGAGGGTTGCAGGAAGCCGTCACAGCCATTTTCGCTGGCAGAGCACTCATGCCACCACAGGTGCCCCAGCTGACCTCCAACAAGCAAAGTCAATAGGGGAAGCTGGATTTGCTTAAAGACCACTTAACTGCAATGATTCACTAACAACCGTGGCTAAAAAGTCAGAAAATTGGGCACAACTTACTTAACCAGCTTGGTTAGCAATAGAAATTCTGGTCCCAATTGTGTTCATAAATCAAGGACTACTTGTATAAGTTCTGTCTTATACCCCAGAATTTCTACTTTGTCATTCATTTGTTTTACAAATCCAGATGCCTGTTTCACATCTCCAGACACTTGTTTTACAGATCTTTCCATCTTCTTAACTTCTCCGTCTGGCCTTTTATCTTTACAAGTCTTTGATCCATTCTTTTTTCAAAAGCTGTCAATTTAGTATTAACTGATTTAGTCAATTTAGTATCAAGTGATTCAGCTAACATCCTGCCCAATTCCTCAACCATTTTATTAAGTAAATCTGATACGATTCCTCTCTGTTGATAGCTCTACTAATCCTCCCTTCCGCTGCGCTGTTTTTGCAGGCAGTTGCCATTATTGTAATCCTAAAGTGAAAATATCTCTGTTGCAAGAGAAAGAATAAAAGGCAAGCTTTCTTTTTTTAATCTCATTTTGTCTTTCTGTGCCCTTGACACTTTTATCTCAAATGCTACTCTGAAATTAGAGTCAACACTGCAATCTGGCTCATGTTACCTTTATCTTTTGTTTTGTAAAATCCAACTATTGTCTATACTCTTTAAAAATAACAAAAAAAATCTCTCAAGTTTATTTTAATTCTAATTTTTTAAAAAATAATCTTTCAAAATAACTATCCCCTTTATCTATTTTAAATTATCTTACATGTACTCCTTGTTAAGTTTTTTGGCAAAAGTTTTCAAATCTTTAAATCTCTCCCTTTTTTAATCCAGAATGTTGAATCATCAAGTGAAATTCTCTTATCCTGCCACTCAGAAAATCTCTCTTCAGGTATAAATTACATCCAAGAGAGTTTAAATGATGCTTGTGCAAATTTTGTGTCTATGTAGGCTACACTACAGCTGTGAACTTGATTGAAATCCTTCAATTCCCAGACACTCAACTCACAACCTGACTGCAAAAACCTCAGTTCCTGCAATTACTCATGAGAAGCAGCTGTCTGGAGTGGGCTTCCTGGTAAGCATTTATGGTGGACCAGGGACAGCATTGCAGTGGAGATCAGTGGCCAGATAGCGAATTCTGATGGTGCAATTTTTCTGGATAAAGGAGGGATGATAAGTTTCTTTAGCTTAGTATTTCTAACTCAATTTTTGTTGCCTGCTAGTGTTTCATGCTGCTGATCGAATCCCACCAGCTCCAAGGTTGACTCAGCCTTCCATCCTTCCGAGGTAGGTAAAATGAGAACCCAGATT
>JANHJO010004036.1:199263-210659 GCA_032468235.1 Pseudoxyrhopus heterurus | reverse complement strand
ATTTATTAAAATGTATTTTTATATTGTTTTATATGTAAATTTTATGATTGTTTTATTGGAATTGTTTGTTGTGAGCCCCCCAGAGTCCTCCGGAAATGGGGCGGCATAGAAGTTCCAACAAATAAATAAATCTAGGTCTGCTGTTTTCTTATTTAACAAATGATAGTTTTATTTATTTAGAAAATTTATATGGCCACCCACTCACTCTCATTATGTCTTACTTTTTAGTGAAGTCAACCCATTTCATTCCTATTCGTTCTCTGAAAATGTTTTCGTTTTTCTGTAATCCATTTTGTAAAGTATTTTAATATATTTCCATCTCTCTTTAATCTTATCTGTCTGCATTAGGCCTCTTCCATGATTTCTGGAACATTCTATGTAGCCCCACCTGCTCACACTTCCTAAGCACTGCTGCTCCCATACAAGAGCTGCAATCAGGTCTCTAAAGCTCCTGAGCCATCTAAAGCAACAGATAAAATTTCAGCACCTTTTAAAAAAAATATTCCCCAAGCCTTGTAAATATCAATACTAAAAACACTAGAGAATATTCTCTAACCGAGCAGTTGATTCTTTATCCTCTAGAGTACAATCATTCCAGGACTCAGAAGCTGGCAGCCCAATTTGGCTTCTTTTCCCTTAATACCAAATTTAAGCTTATTTCAAACTACATTAATGTAAGAAAATCTGTTTTCCACCTATGAACAAACTTGTGCAATTTTATAAGGATAGACAGTGAGTAGTCTGAATAAAAACCAAACTTTAAATTTACAAAAATGAAAAATCAAACATTATTTATTCCACTAATCTGAATCATCACAGCACCAAAAAGAATTTAATGCACTTATACATCATTCTAAATCATAGTTTATTTTACCATGGTTTGTTGAACAAGTCAGAATCTGTCTTGTTAGTTAACTAAGGTACTCATAATTTGTTTGAGCTATTATTTGTTTCCTTTTCCCATTAGCTGCTTTTGCATTTCATCCTTATAGACAGGGCACAAAATACCACAGTAAATGTCAAAAAAATCAAATAATGCATCCCTATACACACATTATAATCAGCAAACAACAGGTTTTTAAATGTGGCTTGCAACCCTAATACAAAGTACTATTCTTCTTCCTTATCACACTAACTCAGAATCAACAAACCAGTTATGGTTAGTACAACATATGAATCCAAAGCTACAATTTTCTCCCATTTTAGTTTAAGATCATGGCTTAGTACCATTTCCATCATTTAGTATTAGCCACTTGTTAAACACTTTATTATCTTACCCAAAAAACACTTTTGCAGAACTCAGGGTACACATCTGAAATTAAAACTCACCTATTTCGGAATTGTATTATAGTATAACTATTCCAGAGATCCTAAATTATGTGCCTTCCCGCAAAATGCAGAAAAGTAGCATAAAGAATAAACATGCACAAAAGAACATAAGGAATTGACCTGACACTGAATGCAGGCTAATGCAATTCATACTAGCAAAACTATAGAACGTTTATGTATTTGTTTGTTTATATCCCAATTTTATTATTTTACAAACAACCCAACACATCTTCCTCCTCCTATTTTTCCCATGATAACAACCCTGCAGTGTGGATTGGGCTGAAAGAGAGTGACTGGCCCAAATGCACTCAATTGGCTTTCGTGGCTATGGTGGAACTTGAACTCACGGTCTCCCACTTTCTAGCCTAATGCCTTAAACCTCTCCAATCTGGCTCTCCATTTCTATTTTTTTTCTAAAAATAATCTTCTGTAATGTCATCATTCAAAAATTTACAACTTTATATTTTTTGTGTCCTTCCCCCTTAAGTGCTAGTTTCTGTGTCTGTAACAAGTATTTTTAATCTGGAAATAAAGGATGACAAAATCTAAAATATATCCAGCCATAACACTTCATGATTTTATAGTTTCATATTCGATGTCCACTGCCAAGATCAGCCTGTGGAGATCTGGGAAAAATCTGTTAACTTTTATTTACCACTATGAAGTATTGGGGGGGGGGGTGTCACATAATTATGTATTTGTTTAGAGAGATGACCCAGCAAAATAGAAAACTTCATTACCGAAAATAGCTGCCTCTACCAGGGGTTTAAAACTTTTTCAGTCCATGGAACCTGTTACTTTGGGAAAATCCCAGGACTCTTGACCATGAACCAAAGCTCTAGTGATCAAATCTGGCTGCTTCAGAGTGAATTTAAAACTTTCTCATAGAACCTGTCAAATTCTCATGCACCCTGAAGACTCCAAGCAACACAGCTGAAAAAATCTTAGGCTATAATGCATCACAGCATTCAGACTTCAGTTCACACAATGAATACAGTGGATAGCCAATTATTTCTGTAAAATGTATATCCAATTCTAATTAATCTTAGACTATTATGTTAACATTCCATACTGTGGATTTCTGCTGGCATCTGTTTTAATATTTTTCCCCCACTACAAGCACTGCACTGTATTTTAGGAACTTTAAACAGAAGGCAATCCCATACAATTTGTTCAGATGTTAAATAGGGAATGTGCTGCCCTCTAATGACTGGCAAAATCACCAGCTCTCCTGTTCAAAAATAAAACTGTAAAGCACAACTAAAATTAAAAATAAGAGTAAATCAAAATCATAAAAAACAAAAAAGCTACCTATGAATATGAACATAATACACAGGCACAGTTATAAAATTAGAATAGCACTGGATTATATTTGAGAGATTAAAGAATAATGGTATCAGAATCAAGAAAAATCAAATGTTCTTATATACAATGTAATTTAGGAAAGAAACACACTAATTAAGCTATCAAAGATGCCCTAAGATTTATTCTACATTTATTCTACATTCAAAGAAGCCTTAAAAGAAGTCAGTCCATATCTAGATAGTTATCTAGCTAAACCTACAGAAAGTGGTTCTCTAGAGCTTTACTAGCAATCTTTCTAAACTCTGCTACTTGAGATCCATTTAAATGCCAAAAATGCCACATGCAAGCTGCCACAAAGTGAAATTTAACATTATTTTAGAAATGAAAGAATGCCATAGCCTTGTTCTTTATGTTGTGTTACTTTTTTTCTATACTATTTCCTAGATTAGCAACTTTATCACAATTTTATATAATAAAAACCATGGCAACTGATCTACTAATGATGAATGGCATTTCTTACCTCTCAGGAAAAACAGAGCTGAGGAAAAAAAAAACAGCCTTGGCTCAGTCATGAGCCATAGAAGGAATACTACAAGCACTTTTACAGGTAGTCTTCGACTTATGACTGGCCATTTAGCAACTGTTTGAAATTATAACACTCCTCTCCAGAGCCATCTGCAATCCAGTTTTGAAGTTCTGACAGCCACACACATTCTGGGTGCTTGACAACTGACGTATTTATGGCAAGTTGCAACATCCTGTAGTCACATGTACATTCTTCTGGTTTTTGGCAAAAAAAAATCCATTGGATACACTGTGTTCCCTTAATGACTTTTATAATTAGTGGACATGGTATTTATTTAATAACTGCTTGTATTCACTTAATGGCTGCCACAAAACAGGTTATAAAACCAGGCACAATCATGTGGTGACCTGTTTAAAGACCCACATGACCTGTGGCCATGATCAATTATGGTTGAGTTGAGAACTTCTAGGTCTTTTTACACAGCAATTATCAAACTTCAGAGTATTTCCTTAAAATTGATATGTTATCTTCAGGAGGAAATGTCATTTTCTCTTCTCATTTTATGAATACATGTCTATTCTATTTTTAAGTTACCTTGTTTGCTATGATATGTGAAACTAGCTACTGTTATCCTTCACCCTCCCATCCCCAAAAGCTTATCCAACATCTTCAAAAGAAAAGTGACTTCTACATTCATATTCCCAAGTAGCAACATGCAAAATTTATCGATCTAGAAATAGAACAGTTAACAGAATTCCAGGAAGGTTTTTCTCTACTACATGTTGAACCTCTATCACAACCAAATCATCTCAGGGTCATGTTCTCAATTTCTAGAAATAAATCCTGAATCAGATACAGTTTGAATTGCTCTAGATGAAATGTAGGATTCCTGGCTTTACAAGTTTTGCAAATCCCTATTCCTATCTGTTTCTATTATACAAAATTTATTACATTTCTCTGTAGAAATTTTGCAACGTAATTTATCTTAAATCAGTTTTCCCTAGCCAATTATTTTACCTGATTAAAGCCATTACATTCATTGTGTACAATACCCCCTAAGAGCTGAATTTACATTTTTAAAGCTTCCATTTAAAAATGCCTTTTAGAAGCCATCTGCACCAGCGGTATTCAACCTTTCCAGCTCGGCAGACAGGCAGAGGTGGCAGCAACAGCGTGGGGAGGAAGAGGGGATGATTTCACGCATGCACTGCTTTCATAAATGCAGCTTCGTGCACATGTGCGCTGGGCCACAGCCCAATTCCGAGCAGGCTGCAGCCTGGCACCAGGCCATGGACTGGGAGGACCCCTGATCTATACTACATGCAATCTTTTTAACCCACTGGCTACTAAGATGTTACTATCTGATATTATTTACTTCTCCAGAAGTTTATAATCAATCTGGACTTGTCTCTATAAATTGTGAACAAACAGAAGACTGTATAATTTTGTTACACAATAAAAACAAAATTGCAATATAATAAGCCACACTGCAGAGATAAAACAATAAAATGCAGAAACAAACATTCAAGCTAGAACCCCAAGTCCCTAAAAATTCCAAATTCATTTTATTTAAACCACATAAATCCCAGAAAATCCTTACAAAGGGGACAATTCATCTAGCAACAACAAGAATATATAGTGGGAAACAATCCTTCCTAAAGAAGGAATTCTACAACTGAACTGCTACGACAACTGTACACAATTTAATAATTTCAGGAATGGAATTCTTTAGATAATAGGGACAATTCAAGGGTTCAGTATTTTTCTATATCTAAACATTCCAGAAACAATTGAAGGTGTCCAAAAGAAGGGAACTGTGACCTTTGAAACCTCTACATTCAAAAGGCCCTGCTTGCAGTCTTTGATTGAATCGTTGATTTAAATGGTCATGAATACAAACCTCAACCATAGGCAAAAGAGAACCTTCTAATAATCTTGTCAGCACCAAGGGTTCAAAATTTAAACCTACTCTTTAGCTTATCTGTGAAGCTGGTTAGAAACCAGCATAATTGAGAAAGCACTGATTTATATTGAAAGCTTGTGATTTAGAGCCTTGCCAGCCCTATTAGAATTACAAATCAATGTCAAAAATTGTTTTCATGTTAAATGCCATCATACAAATTCTACATCATACTTGTAGAATTCTTATGGTCCTGAGCAACTCAGAAAAGTTGCTCAGGAGTATTAGAAAAATCTACAATTCATGAAACTCCACAACTGTTTTTCTGTACTGCAAGGAGGGAAAGAAGCTAAAATGTAGATATGAATCCTGTAAGATTTACATTAAAGGTAAGGCTAAGTATATGTTTTTGTTGCCACAAGTTAGCAAGTTCTCAAGCAATTTAATGCAAGAGACAGTAATGACAAGAACACAATTTTTAAAACTGCTTTTAGTATTCTTTGAGTACTTAGTAACACAAATCACTTGCATAAACATTTGCAGGCAACTCATCTATTAATTACTGAGTGTGGAAGTTTACTCAGAACTGTTTGAAAAGTGCAGTGATTAATAATAAATATACTTTATCATTTTAGACTTTTGAGAAACTTATGAAACATTAAGAATATGAAAAACAGAAGGATTAAATATATAATATATAATTACTCACCTACTACAAGTCCGCATTCTGGACAAATCATGTCTCCGGCTCTATAATCTTCTACTAAAGTGGAATCTGGGTGGTTTGGACATGTCACTCTAGGCAGAACGTCCAAGCTTTAAAAAAATATAAAATTAAATGTTATATGACCATTTACATTAAATAGCACCATGTTTTACTTAATTTCTGAATCATTCATTTCTAGTGCTTTGGGAAAATTCACTTTAAATGAAATTCACAACGACGACTGACATCATTTGCTAAAGTATTATATAAAGCAACCTTTCCCAGCTGGTGTTTTTCAGATATGTCAAGACGACTGTTGCCATCCATTATCACCAGCCATGCTAGCTGGCTTCATGGAGTTGCCACTATCAAAAGAGGAAGCGGGGCAGGGAAAGGATGGGTGATCTGGTTCAATACTATGGAGCTACCTAAACAAAGATGGTTTATGCAGTTCTTTAAAATTATGAAATATGGAATAAGTATATAATTTAACTAAAATTCACATATAGCCTTGAATGGGAAATAGAAATTATGCAAAATTAAAGACTCATATATAGCTAAACTAATCAAACTAATAAGAAGTAGCTTGTTAGTTTATTTTTTTTTTAAAATACTCCATTTTCTACCCAATAGTATTGGAAGTGGAAGCACTACTCAAGAATATGAGTTTATCATACTGGATAAATATCCAAAGTGTGAGCCCTGTTAAATTCCTGATTTTTCTTTCATTCAACAGACATTTCTGCAATAGGTGGTCCTTGATTTACAGCCATTTGTTTAACAACCGTTCAAAGTTACAGTGGTACTGAAAAAAAGTAATTTACAACTGGTCCTTATATTTACAACTATTGCATCCCCATGGTCATGTGATCAAAATTTAGGAGCTTCCCAACCAGCATGTATTTACAACAGTTACAAAGTTCAAGATCTCATAATTGTTATTTACAACTTTCTCATAGGGCTTCTGAGAAGTAAAGTTAATGTGGGAAGCTGGATTCACATAAAGACTATGGCAAAAAGGTCATAAAATTGGATATGATTCCCTTAACCACATCAGTTAACATTAACATTTATGGTCAATTGTAGTCATAAGTCAAGGATCACTTGCATTTATCTAGAACTACTATCAACAACCTTAAAATAATCCCACATGCAGCATTGTAGCCTCTTTTTCAAAACCAATTGCATCAAATTCAATTAACAGGAGTACAATGATTATTGAAAAGCAGTACCTTAAATATATTTCATCTTATGTTTGTAACCTACTGCGTAAGCTGCATTTTACATGAGCAAAATGAAAATCAGATCACTTCACTTTAATATAAGAGCTATTCTACATTAATGCTGTATATTGCAACAATGATTTTGGCTAAAGGTATTAAAGGGAAGAACAGCCTTTTGTCATATCTGTTAGTGGTTCTAAAATTTAATCTTTGTGTAAGTTCTTTGCAATAAGTCCATGAGATAAACAATATGAACACAGTATTAGTTACTCTTGCATGTAGTAAGTAGCAAGAATTCTGGAGGGTTCAAACTTATTCATAAACTGCATGTTCATTCAGTGTCCAATTTCTCTCCTTTAATCTTTTTGCCATTAAGAAAATCTAAAAAAAAAAAAGCAGAATCCAACTACAAGATGAAATGCTACCAATACATAAAAAGGTCTCCTGGCTCCCCTGGATGCTTTTAAGCAAGTAAACTACTACAACACCAATTTCAGATTGCTTTATTTTTTTAAAAAAATATGCTTTTATTCATCCTACTAAAATCATATCAAAGAAAATTACATTCACTATATAATTTTTGTTAACTTTATTAGTATTTAAATTCAAAACCATGTTTTCCTTTATGCATATATAAATGCCATCCACAATATTAGGAATCTGGAAATAATATTCAAAAGCCAAGTTAAGAATACTATCAGACTAATGATAGAAAAAAATGTATTTTTAATTCTACTGTTGTTGTGTGCATCTTGGAAATAGTGCAAATAAATAAAACCTAAAACAAACCCAATTTAATCTTTTGGAAGGAAAGGGGGACTGAAAATAAGAGCTAGCCTCATTTGGCCTCTGGCTTTTGGAGATATCAGCAAGAGTAAATTAGTAAGTAAATGCCACATACAAAATACTGTAATCTGTTTCACATTACTAATCTAAGCAAATTGCTGAAACTACCATCTTCATAGTCAAGATGCTAAGAAAAAACAGAGCATCTGGTATCATATGTTGCCTAATGATGAATTTTATAGATGTGAAATTCGAAAGTGCTTGACTAAAAAAACAGAATTGGAAGTAACCACAAAACTGTCAGTACTACTCCCTGGAAACATTTTGAAGATAGTGTTCTTCAACAAATTATACCTTTAACTGATTCCTCCCTTAGACAACAAGGGAGTTATTCAATTTTTTTATATGACAATTTATTGAAACACTTTTTCCCCTGATCCTAGTGAGCCTACTAACTTAAAATTTAATTTGAACTTCAATCACAACCCCCAAGTTGTGTCATCTTGGAAAACATACATCTCCTATAAAAGATTTGAAATTATAAACAGTTATACATACTCATTAATGTACATGGAAAGGAACCCAACAATTTTGTGTCCATGGCCCTAGCCAAACTTTTAAATCGGTTTAATTAATTCTAATGCTAGGAGCTGTTTTTCCCATTCATCTGGAGACCACTGGGTTGGAAAACACTGGGGAATATAAGTAACATCTTATATTAGCTTATGTCCTGTATACTAGCTTCATCTTTATTGCTAGCTGAATTTAAACCTTTAAATGGACACTACATTAAGAACCATTTGCTTCAATGTTATCATTTCTGAAGGTAAATCTAATCATAAAACATGTAGAAAAATGTGAGAGACAGAACTTCTTAGTTACTGTTCCAATACTCTGAAATATTCCTTTAATTAAATTCAGTAATTCTCCTTACCTGTGTCTTCTGCCAGTAAAGATATGGTGAGTCTTAGTTTTGTTGCTATACATTTCCTTGCTACCAGTCTTAATCTGCTCTTTTTATACCTTGGTGCTTGGTAGTTAATTTAGGAATACAGAACACCATTATATAAAAAGAATTAATCTATTGGAGCATATACTTCAAGCACTATTGATAGTTGACTGCTAGGATTTTTTCATAGCACTTGCAAGAGCTAGGTTTTTTTAAAAAAAAAAATCTTACTACTAAGCTATATCAATCTTCTTCTGTTTAGAATATAAAAGTATTGATCAACAAAGTTCACTTCCTTCTCCTTGTACCAAACTTTTTCAACAACTCTACACATTTATTAATGAAAACCAAATACAACATACAATACAGGAGAAGATACTTCTAAAACTGCTGCTTAATTAACTCCTGTCTTTTTTCATCCAAGTAAAACCAAAAACTTTCACTCATTCAGTTTAATTAAATGAAACTTATGACTTTGATTTAATCTAGATTTTAGAGACAACCTGTAATTCAAAACACAGGTTAGCAATTATTGGGTAGGACTGATATTTTTAGAAAATGAAAATAAAATTTTATTTTATCCCACCTTTACTGTTTTTATAAATAATTCAAAGCAGTAAATACACACAATACTTCTTCCTCCTATTTTCCCCACAAAAACAAGCTTGTGAGGTGGACTAGGCTAAGGGAAAGTGATTGGCCCAAAGTCACACAGCCAGCTTTCATGGCTAAAATAGGACTAGAAGATAGGTAAATAAAAGCCAGTTTTTTCTAGCCCCATCAATTATTCTTAAATTGAAAACCAAGCATACTATACAGACAGTTAAAAAACATAAAGCTGGCTAAGATTCACAATTAATAACCCAAAGTCAAATATTCCTGTGATGCATTGGCAAATTTATACCATAAAACATTTTTCTACATAAAAAGCAACATTAGCAAATGGCAATGAGATTTATATTATATCTGCAGATGTTTAAAGTGAGCCTCCTGTTGTTTTAGAGATGAATTTCTTCCGGCATTAAATTTTTACAACTGTCAGAGAAACCTGTTCGTATAATTCAGGGCTGCATTTCTTAAAACTTTTTTTTCTCCCAGGACCCCTTCCCACTTTTAAAAAGCATGAAGAGCCTTTGCCCTTTGTTTATATGAATATTTTTACTATATTAAAATTTAAATGTGATTCATTCATTTGCAACTAACAATTGTTTTGATGGTGTTTTAATATTGTATTATTTTTCTACACAGGCTGAGAAAGAATTTTGATTTTGGTGGCTCCTAATGGGACCCCCCAGGAATAATATAACCATACTTTAGAAACACCGATGAGAGGTTTCTCAAACCTCTAATTTGGGGGTCCCTAAAAGGTCATGAACACCTGACAAAGGAGGCACTTTTCTCTAAACCAGACTTGGGTTCACACCAGCAAACGAGGCACTGGCAAAACTAGCTCCAGATTTGCTCCCCCTACTTAATTTGGTACAAGTTGGCTTCTGGCAAAACTGTTTAACCCAGGAAAAACTGGATTGAGTTTTATAATGTATAAACAATCCTTTGGGAGAGAGAAGGGCTCCCCCCCCCCGCACAAGTTGGACAGTTGGGTCACTCTAAAATGTCAAATACCTGGATGAAGTGCAATAACCACCCCCTGACGAAAAACGTTATTTCTCGCCACATTTCCCCAAAACACAAACATTCACTTTATTCATGGGAAGTCAGGCGGGTCCCATTTATCCCAAGAGCCGATCGCGATGCCTCAAAATGGAAGAAAGGCGATAGGAGTGGCGGCTACTTTTTTTCTTTTTTTTTATAAAGGCTTTCTTTTTAAAAGAAATGTATTAATTTCTGCTCCATCGCTGCGACCGCCGATTCGGTCCCAGCGACGGGGCTGCTTAATGCGAGGGGAGCGCCTCAGCAAGGGCGGCGGGGAGGCGAGAGGGGCTTGGAAAACGGGGAGCCTATTGAGCGAGGGGGCCTCAAAGCGCTAAGAAAGGCCAGAGCAAAAGCCGGGGAGGGGGAAGAAGGCGAGACAAGACCAGCCGCGAGGCGAGGAGTCGCTCGGAAGGCCATAAAGGGAAGATGCTCCTCAGCAAGTCAAGGGAGGTCGAGGCCTAAGAGGAGCTCCAGCCGTAGCCGCGGCTCCTTCAGGTCTCCCCGGACACCCTTCCTTCTCCAGCCCACCCTTCCTTCTCCCTTTAAAACCCGATGTCAAGGCTCCCGAACCAGAGCCTTCCCCAGCGGAGCCGCCTTCCCCAGCGGAGCCGCCTTCCCTTCCCCGACTGACCGGCTGGTGGACGCCATCTTGCTTCCTCCTCATCGACTCCAGCAGGCAGATTGACGGGTTTCCTTTTAAGCCAAAGCTCCAGTGGGCTGGAACTCACCGAGGCCTCGTCGACAGAAAGCCGCGCGGGTCAAAAAGCAGAGGACCGCGTTTTCCTGGCTTTTTCCGCCGGAAGGAGGAGAGGCGGTGCAGTCTTTTAAAGGAGGAGGTGTTAAGCCTATTTGCTAGGAAGAGTGTTTGATTTAGCCCGGTGGGATTTAAATTCCAGCAAAGATGTTTTGTGCTCCTGTTGCATAGTTGTAAATTTTACCGCGACCAATTTTGGTCACCATACTACAAAAAAGATGTTGAGACCTTGGAAAAAGTTCAGAGAAGAGCAACTAAGATGATC
>JANHJO010004036.1:181542-199163 GCA_032468235.1 Pseudoxyrhopus heterurus | reverse complement strand
CAGACCTTTTTAAAATGATACCAAAGCAGAGCATCTTGGATAAAAAACAGGCATACATAGTAAAAAAAAAATACAGGGAAGACAGTTTTATTTCCCTAAAGATCAGATTTTACCTTGAATTGTACTTTGAAAATTTGGTATAGAGTTAATAAATATTTGCAACACCCGTAGTATAGTTTCAGTTGTAAAAATGTTCAAAGAAAAACCAGGCCTTGCATAAGAGTTGTTGCTCCTAAATCTTTTATCCTAGGTGAGTCATTAAGTGGTGAACCTGGGAAGTGGTCTTGATCTTCCTGGGGACTGATGCAAGAGCAGCAAAAAAATAAATAAAAATAAAAATGGGAGAACCAGATTCCATCCCTTGATGACGACCTTAACAATATTCTAAAGAAGTACTATAGGGAAGGAGAAAGGAGTGCAAATGGGAATGGATACTGGAGTCCTAGTGTATGATCACTTGAATATGAGCCAGCAGTGTATGGCAGTAGCCAAAAAAGCTAATACAGTCCTGGGTTGTATAAATAGAGGCATAGAATCAAAATCATGTGAAGTATTAGTACCACTTTGTAAAACCTTAGTAAGACCATACCTAGAATACTGCAATCAATGTTGGTCACCACACTACAAAAAAGGTGTTGAGATTTTGGAAAAAGTTCAGAAGAGCAATTAAGATGATCAAAAGTCTGGAGAATGAAGAACAGTTGCAGAATTTGGGTTTGACTAGTCCAGAGAAAAGAAGAAATAGGAGTCACATGATAACGGTATTCCAATATTTGAGGGGCTTTCATAAAGAAAAAGGGATCAAATTATTCTCCAAAGCACCAGAGAACAGGACAAGAAACAATGGTTGGAAATTAATCAAGGAGAGAAGCAACCTGGAATTAAGGAGAAACTTCCTAACAGTGAGGACAATTAACCAGTGGGATAGCTTGACTTCAAAAATCATGGGCGCTCCATCACTGGAGGTTTTTAAGAAGATTCTACTGTGTATGTATGTATGTATGTGTGCAGTGTCTACGATGACAATTAGGAGAGTTTTTGACTCCTGACCACTGCCTGGACAAGCCTGCAGTTTTCTTAGCATGATGGAAGGAGGAAAAGTGGTTTTCCTCCTTCCTACGGCTTAGAGAGAATGACTATCCCAAAACAACCCAGATGGCTTGTGCCTGGGACAGGACTAAAACTCACAGAAATAATATTTAGGACTTGAGCATGTGTACCATACATAGACAAGATTTTATTTGACATGTAACACCATGCTATTCCATTATACCTTCCATGGGTGAAACTGAAGTCAATACTGAATTTCACTCTCCTTGCCACTGTTACAGAAATTTATTTATGTATCCATTGGTAGTATAATGGGATGGCTATTCTGGGTAAAAAAAAAAAACATTTGTTCCCTTTCTGCCAAACTTAGGTCAAAGCTCACCAGGCACAATGAAAGTCACACCCATTCACTGTTAGTGAAAATGCACACATTGATAGGACTTGCTACCCAGTGATTTACAGGATAACATTAATTCTGAGAATATATATTTATTTCCCGCCTTTATTATTTTTACAAATAACTCAAAGATAGCAACAAACACATCCAACGTACTTTCCTCCTCCTATTTGAAGACAGTTGAAATGAGAGAAAGTGACTGGCCAAAAGTCACCCAGCTGGCTTTCATGGCTAAGATGGGATTTGAACTCACAGTCTCACGCTTTCTAGACTAGTGCCTTAAGCATTTGACCAAACTAGCTCTCGCACACATATGAACGCTTATGCAAGATTTATCTTGTTGACCTTGTGATTTATTTATTTGCCATTTTGGTGACAGAATTAGCTAGGAGTATATACAACTGACCTTAGACCAGGGGTATCAAACTTGTGTCGTCACGGCAGCATGTGATGTATCGTGACTTTTTTCCCTTTGCTAAACTGGGTGTGGGTGTAGCCAGTGTGTGACACATCCGGCCCATGGGCCGTGAGTTTGACAGCCCTGCCTTAGACGCAAGATAGAATACATACATAGTTTTCTAACCCAGTCTTCACAAGCAATGAGAAACTGCTTGCTCATGAGTAACACAACCCCCTTTTTATATAAGTTAGGGAAGCAATAGTGTTTGTTCACGTTGGATAAAGAAAACCAAGTAATGAATCACAAATGAAAGTCTTTTCCCCTTCTAAAAACAGGGCAAGAATAGTCTCTGTTCAAATCGGCTGAGGCAAATTCACTCTGTTATTTCCCAGCAGGGACATTCCATTGGCACTTCAAATACAGAGCAATTAGTCCCAACAAACCTGGTTCTGGCAAAGGAATCCGACATGATTGATGTACACTGGAAAATGAGCAGTTGTCTGCAACAACCGGCCACTCCCAAACCCCTCCTATTAATTTCCCAGCCAGTGAGGGTCTGGTTAGTGTCTATGTCTTCTTTTCCCTGAGAGATGGCTTATTGCTTTCCGTTGCTCTCCTCTCCTTTCCTTTCTTCGCATAAGCGCATCTAGGATGGGACCCATCTGTTCCTCCCTTTCACTCAGCTCAGGCCTCGAAGACAGCTGCCTCTCCACCTGGGGGAGGATGGAAGGTCCCGGTTCTGCATCTGCCTCTGATCCTGCTTCCTCATCAGAGCCTTCCAAAGGCTCCAAAGCCAGCCCAGGCTCCCCCTCAACCTCCTTGTCTGACAGCTGCTAGCTCTGCCGGCAGCCGACGGGCCACAGCACACAGTTGCATGGTGGTGCAGGTCAATGCATCTGAAAGTAAGCTACGTTTAACTAACTTCTGTGTAAATATGCATATGGTTGTTCTGGAGGGTCTGCAGTCCTGTGCATTTTGTAGGAAGAGCACATGGGAAATAACTTCGAAGTACAAACACCAAAGAACAGATGTGCTATCTAAATTAGGCAACAACTAGTTGCTCAGCGGATAAAGGAAAACAGGACAATCAAGCCAGAGGAAGGAGGACTCTATACAATGAGATATGCTTTCTATAAGGGGGATTACACCTCCCCTCACTCAATTCTCTGAGAAGTGGTATATGGTTCCCACATGGTCCTTAGTCTATATCCTTCTGTGCTGGCATTGGTAAATTCTTTTGATGGGACTTCTGTACAATCTGCTTTCCATATCCTCTTGAAGGCTAACAGGAGAATCATCCTGTCATGGGGAAAATCGCTAAGCATTAGCAACCAAACTGACTTAGATAACATGTATGATAGACAGCCAGTTTGGTGTGATCCTGAAACGTGCTGGCTTACAAGTCACGAGACTGTGAGTTCTACTCCCACCTTAGGCATGAAAGCCAGCTGGATGATTTTGGGTCAGTCATTCTCTCTTAACCCAATGTTACCTCACAGGGTTGTTGTTATGGAGAAAATAGGCAGGAATACTAGATATGTTTGTTTACATTTTAAAAAGCAAGATAAAAATGTAAGAACAACAGTAATATTACAAACTTATTTTACCATATGTTCACAATTTTTTTCCTTACCCATGTTTCCTTCTTTAGTTAAACAAGAAAATGAAGAAATCCACTCTTATCTGTTATATTTCTATATTAGATTTATTATGTTTTTTGCACATTTATAAAATCAATGAAAACAAATAATCAAGTAAGATTTATGACTAAGTAGTTTTAGTGATTTCTTAAGTAAATCAATTTTTCATTCCACAAACTTAGTTGACAATTCTTAACAGGTTCTCAAAGAATATTATAACATAAAATTATAATCATTGGAAACAGCCAGTTATGACAGATGACACATCTCATTTCGTGAACTTAAGCAAGATCAAAGGCAGGGGTGGGCTTCAGACAATTTGCGCCGGTTCGGGCGAACCAGATGTTAATTTTATGTCCGGTTCAGTGAACCGGTAGTTCCGATGACCGGCTGACCCCACCCTGCCCTTCCCAGGAGTCCCCACGTGGCCCGTTTTGGATCCCAGGTAAGTGCATGGGCTGCGTGGAGCCCGGGGAAGTGGAAAACGGGCCTCCCAGAGTCTCGTGGAGGGCAAAAACAGGCCTATTTCCAGCTTCCAGAGCCCAGGGACTTGGAAAAGGGGCCTCCCAGAGGTCCATAGAGGGCGAAAACAGGCCTATTTCCGACCTCCAGAGAGCCTCCGCAGCCCAGGGAGATTGAAAATGGGCCTCCCACAGCCTGTTTTCGCTCCCAGGATGGTGCAGGAGGCCGACTAGGCTGTGCCCACCATGGCCACGCCCACCCAGCAACTGGGCAGAGAACCGGTTGTTAAATTATTTGAAGCCCACCACTGATCAAAGGGCTTACCTAATTTACACAAAATGGGGACATGAAAAACTCAGATTCTGAAGTAATCTGGCTTCTTTTTTCTAGAATAATTCATTATATTTCTTTTATATTTTTATATTACATTAGTAGCTTTTTTCATTAGAATTATATCTGCATACATATTTCATTTATTAACTGTTTATGTAACAATTATGTACATATATTTATTGTTATGTAACAATTAAGTACTTTGATTTCTATTCTGATGACCTCCAGAATGTTTTCATTATAAATGTCAGAAGCTCCAGTAATCCTGGCTTTTACAATCTGGGGAAATTAATATTTCTTAATATTTTGAAAGTTGAACTTGAAGAATTCTGTCATAGTATCTGGCAAGAAGCTAAAAATGAAAGGCTGGCAATTTACTATTAAATTGTATAGGTGCAGTTTTACTTGTTTAGGGAAAACACTGAACAGAATTTTATTTTACAAATAAATATATAACAAATAATATGTGAAAATGTGCTGTACTTTTTGTTCAAACACTAAGAGATTAAAATAGTTTATGGCAATATAAGATGTTTAAAAAAGAGCGCTCTATAGCAAGGTTAGCATGGCACTTGGAGATATGGATATTTTGCCATCTTGCCAGCTCTTCTTCTATTTGCTGGGAATCCTGTCCAGGTGTTCACAACAAAATTTCTCAGCATTTGTACAAAGAGGTAGAGAAAATGTATACTGTATTCTCTACTGCCAAATACCAGTTTATGCTGATATTTTTGAATGAAGAAAGACAAAAAGAAACTAACTGCCATGCAATAAAAGCAAAATATCTTTTGCTAGCTAATGGAACACAGTAGTTTAAAACCCAAATGTTTCTCAAAGTTGGCAGCTTTGAAACATGTGAACTTCAACTTCCAGAATTCCCCAGTCACAGAGTTGAAGTCCATGTGTCTTAAAGTTGCCAAGTTTGAGAAACACTGCTTTAGAATAATATTTATATATTTTACTGAAGAATATTAAAAATTAGATAGAATTCTACCGAACTTGTTTTTAAAAATGCTATTTGTTTGGAGGATACCAATATCAACACTTTTCAATTATTAATGCTAAATATCCAGCAGATGGCAGCATAATGCAATCTTAAAAAACATAATTTGTTGGGTTGTTTTTTTCTTTTGGATGATAGAAGCTGTTTATTTCTAGGTCATTGTTTCTTCCAATTCTTCAGAATCATTTCTGCTGCATCTAATGTGCTGTCTTTCTGCCAAGAAAGAATGCCATGAAGATTAAAATCAACGTTCATTTATGATATAAGATATTAAAAGAGCAGAGGGGGGGAAGTGATTTGTTACAGTACTATGAACATCATATAACAAACCAGTAATTCAGTTTATTCATGATAAATAAATGGTTGTCAATGATCCAGCTGTTACTCAAGGAATCAGCAGCAATATGCACATTCTCAAATGGAGTTATGAAAAATAGAAATTTACTAGGAAGATAATGACTGTATTCAACAGTCTACTCCTAAAAAGTCTTCCATATTCAAATGAATACTTTTGCATCAAAATAGCATTTTGTTTCTAAGCAGCATTTTTAGACTTAGAAAAAACACAATGTGGTTATAAATATGATGTGGAAATAATAGTAGCAGTATTTCAAAATCTCATGGTTAAATTAGGGGGGGGGAAGGAAATTCTGTAAGATCAATAGACTGTAGAACTTACTTTGATGAAGCAAAAGCGTATATATTTTTCAAATTGACCTTTGGTTTCTGGGCCACAAAATGGACTCAGGGGAATAGCAGACAGTTTCTGAAAAAATAAAATAGAATTACAAACGATTTTGTACGTGGCAACTATTTAAATGAAGTTTTTGGATGTTGCATTTTACTTCAATTTTTGCTTATGCTAAGGAAGAGCTTTTCTATGTTAAATGCCAAGGTCCACAATTGGAAATAAAAAGTTCTGTACATTTATGGACATATAACTTTTCACTCTGCACCTCTATATCGGGATTACCCATTTCAATTTTATTTAAAATATTTTAGTTGGATATGAAATAGGAAGAAAAAAGAAACCAGAACCTACCTTAGATTTAATCATCCATTTCACAAATTTATAATCATAATATTTCTCTTTTTCCATGTCAGACAGATCTACACCTTTAAAAAATAAATAAATGAACACTATTTTCCAGGACAGAAACATCAAGTAGGACAATTCCACATTTTTGCAGATACACAAAATCAATCTAAGCTGGGGCAATAATATGGGAACTGTTTCGTTGGATTCCTTTCCCTATGTCTCCTCTGAAGCAGTATACAAAGATGGCAGATCCCAACATTTTCCTTTTATGCAGACCAGTACATAGAAATATTTTGAGGACCCACCATACAAATTAATGGCCTGGCACTTATGAGGATCATAGTGTACATCTACAGGACACTAAATGTCATGAAGTCATCAACCTGAATATTTTCTCATTTACTGTCCCAAGCTTCTGAATCCAGAACTCAGGTAGCCTTCACCACAGGTAGTACTCAACTTACAACCATTCGTTTAGTGACCGTTCAAAGTTAGAATGGCCCTGAAAAAAGTGACTTGTGTCCATTTTTCACACTTAATGGCTGTTGCAGCATCCTGGTGGTCATTTGATCAATTTCAAGCACTTGACAACAGGCATGTATTTATGACAGCTGCCCTGTTCCCCGATCGCTATTTGTAATCTTCCCAGCCAGCTTCCGGCAAGCAAAATCAATGGGAGGACCCAGTTTCGCTTCATGACTGCATGATTCACTTAATAACTGCAGCAATTCACTTAACAACTGTGGCAAATGGAACAAAACTCACTTAACTGCCTAGCTTAGCAACAGATACTTTGGGCTCAATTGTAATCGCCTATATAGATTTCTTTCTCCTATTACCCTTCTGATGCAGCTTCAATTTTGGTGAAAATAATCTCCTCCCAGCTATAAATTAAGAATGTCACTAACCTAGTGTGGACACATCAACAATCATAAAATATCCCCCCTCGGGAATAACAGGCTTCAGTCCAACTTCCAGAAACATCTGAGCCATTCGGTTCCGTTTACTTTCCAGCTCTCTAGGCAAGGAGTAGAAATAGCATTCTGGATCATCCATGCGTTTGAAATCTAGCAAAAAGCTTTGGGCTAAGGCCTCCTGAAAAGCCAAACCCATTAAGAAAAAGTTGAAATAATCAACATAAACGGAAGACGCCTATGAGATCTAGGTTTAATGACAACAACGTTCTCTTTAAAGCTCAAAATTGTAATTCCTTTCTCTAAGAGTGCCCACCAAAATAGATGTTCCGTTAACAAGCAACACATCAGCCCAATGGACATTCTTCTATTGTTGGGCTACATTTGTTTGAAGACTTGTTTTCTTTCAACCCTCAGCCTCATTATTTTAATTAATTCAATTTGTATCTGTGTTCAACTTTTGTCTATAATATTATTCCAAATTCTTTAGCCAGGATGATGGTTTTAGGATAATACAAAATTATGAAAGGATCTACAATACCATTTCATAATTTTTAATTATGAATAAAATCTAGATATCTATTCACATTCCTCTCTTCTTCCTTGCAAAAGGAAGAAGCATCCAGAATACTTATGAACTTTAAATCTAACTGGAAATATACAGAACACTACACTCTAATATAAAGGTTGGGTATATAGTAGGTTATGCTTTAGCATGTTAAAATTGTCTGGAAAACTACTAGATAAATTTAAAATTGTCCCACTGGATGTAATTGTCTATAAAACTACTGGATTAGTTACACATTAGCAAAATATTGCAAAATGATACTCTATTCTACCTATTGCAGTCCGTTTTCATTTTCTCAGATAACAGAGAAATGGTTATTTATTCCAATGCTGATTCATTAAAGAACCCACCTGCTGTTATTATTTAGCGTATGGCATAACTTATATTGATTTGCAATATATCTTAATATTTCACATAGATTAATAAAACAAATAAAACGTAAATGTTAAAAAGATCTATCTTCAAATATGTCTAGGCCATGTAACCACTGAAATGCAGCATCGTTTATATGGGGAAAAAATCAGATAACCCACTTACAATTTGCATCCATACATTTCTTTCTAATCCATTTTAACTCCTTTCCATATTTCTGACCTCCCAAATGGTGCAAGATGTTTTACAAAAACATTGTTTCCTTTGTATGCTTTTGTACTTACTTGTAATGGAGTTGGGCATGTATAAATGGTATTTTGTTGAACGACCTGCAAGTGTTTTATCAGATGTGAGGGACCAATAGACCAACCAAGCTGAAAGATAAAATATGCATTACTTGTTGACTGTTTACTTACATTTACAAAACAATGCATGCTAGGAAGCATTCAGGCATTCGCTCCTTTCATCTATGTCAAGATATATACACTGTGCCTGTTTTGCAGATAAATTCACAGAAGTTATAATATACAAAAAACATTTATTTTCCCATACAAACCCCATCCGTCATTGATAGGCAACTGATACACATAGAGAAGAAGAATTTTCCTTTAGCTGATGAAAAATTTTCTCCCTAAATCTTTTAGGAAGTTATTATTGGGTAGTGGAACACAATAGAATCAGAGATTCTACAGTTAACCCTTTATTTAGATACTTTAAAGAAAGCCCACCAAGCTACATTTTCTAGAATTAAACATCTATTTTATAAACAAGTGACATATATAATGATCTCAAAAAATAAATATACATCATTGATGTCTTTATAAATTTTCATAACAGCTGTAAATGTTAAACATATTAAAATTCCCCTATGGTCATGCCCATTTGAGACTTACAGTAATAGAGATCTTAAAGTTTATTTGTATACATATGGGATTTATATATGGGATTTCCTCAATTTTCATTTCTCAATGCAACCTTTCAGGATGTATTTCACTAATAGTGGTAATGTCCCAAATCTCACCAGTATATTTTCAATACAACTGTGAAGAATATCAAAATGCCATGCAGAAACGTGGTCTAGAATTAGATTTAGATTTTCATTCAGTAGTACCCATCTTTAAATTCAAATTAGAACTACAGTACCATATGAAACATACAGCTGGACATATATTACTATTTCAGATTGATAATAAAAAATCTCTCTAAGTTCAGTTCTTTCCAGCCTTTAATTTTTTAAAACGTCTTTGGGTTTATATCACGTGCAAATATTGGTCTACATTCACTAGTGTCAATGTTCTAATTCAACACTACTTCAATATATGACTTTTCATGGAAGCAATTTCTAACTAAGTCCATTACCTTCCAGCCAGTTACGCTGTATGTTTTTCCAGCGCTTCCTATTGTTATTGTTCTCTCCCACATTCCAGGCAAAGTAGCTGTTCATATTAAAACAAGTTAATTGATATTTTATTTGTGAATATTTAGATTTTGCCCTCCTGGTACACGGTCACCATTCAGTAATTACATTCTGCAGAGATACCAAATTTCACTTTACAAACAGATATCCATTAAAATGACAGAGTAGAAGTAATTGTATTTATGATCAATAAAATAAGTTCAGAGCTGTAAGTAATGAACTAGAAGAAAAACATCTGACAAGATAAAATCATTTTTCTAAAGTTCACAAGTATATGCATAATAAAAGCTTTCTGTAATGCAAATTAGCACGGAATTAAATCAGTCTTAAATGGCCACTCCCCAGATATGAATTGGATAGTTATTCGGGGAGCCCCAATACATCTGGAATGAATGGGGAAGTCGGCCTCAAAACTGGCTATTCTATTTTAGCAGGAGATTTAAATAGGAAGGTTATCATGGCACGTTTGTTATATGAAGCAACAGACTGAATGCGTTTTCATATCCAATCAGATTCAAAAATAGTATCAGTAAGACAACATACAGATTCACATCAGTACTCTCCCTATGGAGCTATCAGGAGAATCCTCATTTACAACGTGCACTAAGTTTGTCAGCACAACTTCCATTTTGCACAAGGCAGATAAGAAAAAAAATGATTTAATATTCTACACGAGAGGAAACTATCTTGATGACAGCACAAAGAGTGTAGTGATTCCACGTACTATCACTCATAGCCTCTATTAAGAAGGTATTGGAGAATTATAACCAATGCTGCAAATTGATGCAATATTCATTTTCGTGATACATTTGTCACTTCAATTGATGGAATATAAGAAACTTAATACAACTCTGTCTCTAGGGAGAGGATTTATGTTCTCTTCCTTGTATAAACTTCATGTCCAAAATAAATAAGCTAAAGAAAAATTGCTTTCTAGAAAAAAAAAGGGGAGGAATAGTTTGCTCATTTTGTAAACGTAACTGTCATTTATACCTAGGTTTTACAATCTGAAACTATTTCATGGGATTTGCTTAAAAAATGGCCAAGAAGAAAGAAGTGTACGTGAGCAACAACTTCATCTGAAATACTGTATTTTATACTGAATTTTCTATGCATTCTATGCAGTGCAATAAAAATGCCTTATGAGATTATACATATATACATACATACATACATACACACATACACACACACACACACTTTTCACAAAACACAGAAAAATAAATTTACATAAAGAATGTGACATTCTTTACATACAATCTTATAAAATAAGAATGAAACAGTATTTGCTGATTTGACCTCTTTGCCCAGGCCTTTGGCAAACATGATTGACATTTCCCTTTTTGTCTTTTCGTTTGTTCCCATCTGGAGTTGTTATCTTAGCCATCTTTGTTTTGCAATGTTTTTTTCTTGTTTTTAAGTTTTTAACTATTTGTAAACCTCCCAGAGTCACTGGGAGTCAGGCAGCATATGAATTTAATTGAACAATAAATGGTAGTAATACCAATGAAAATATTCAATTAATTTTGTCAACAAGCAGTTTTCAATTCCCATTTAAATATAAAATTTCATTAATGATTTGTAGCGCATAATAAATACCAAACCTATTATGGGTTATACAAAACAGAAATAACCAATTAGGGAAGGAAGCGACAGGCTCCCTCATTGTTGGATGCATTTACCGGTAAACTGAGGCATATAGCCATCTCTCAGAAATGTTCCTGCACTGAACAAAGGGTTCAAACTTCTCCTTCCAACTCTTATTATTTTATGAAAATAATTTAGCATTCAGAGATTCGGCTTTTCAATGAACGTATGGTTTCATTTTACAACAATACAGTCAGTCTGATTTTCTCTTTGTAACTCTCATGTTTCCCTGCCACTGTTTCATTTTTTTTTTCATTCAAAAGCAGCTAAGGAGAAAAAAAATGGAATAGCTGCAAAAAAAAATCTTTTGACTAGTGGGACAAAGAACTCTTTGTGTGGAACCATCCAAAGTGGATGAAAGTAATGAAGCTTGAATGGCTCAGACACACAACAGGTAAGTGTATCCCAAGGTCTATCTACACCTCCACTGCCAGGGAAAAAAATGGAAAGAAAAAAGCATTTCATCCAAATAGAATGAAAAAAAGTCTCCAAAAACTAAGCTCTGAAACATATGCTTCAAAAACAACTAGATAGATTTCAGACCCCCTCCTTTTCTGATATCAACTGAATCAAACCTTGCAAATCACTTCATCCCACCTACTGGGTGAATGTATATCTAATTAGAACTGATGGAGTTTAAAGTACTAAGAGTAAATCACTATCTATATTGCTATATTGCTATATATTACTAAGAGTAAATCACTATCTAGAGCAGAATGTCATACTCTAATCATTTTGCAACTATATGTTTTGGGGCTCTGCCAGCAGGAAGAAAAAATTAGGACTTAAAATATTCAGTTACCTTTGGAGAAGCCGAACAGTAATTCATCAGCACAATTTGATCATATCAAATAAAGTTTGGATGAGTTTTGTCGGGGCTCAGAAACTACACAGGGTCGGATTTGATTACTACCTGGAAAAAAACATCACCAGAAAGCTGTAAACTAGATTGGGAAACCTTTGAAGAAACCAATGTGACAAGACCCTGCTGCATATCTGCAAAGAAAACCATGTTGATGTAGGCATGTAATCATCCCTAAGAGCTCAACTCAGCTTGAGAACTACTTCCATTGAATTATGTAATATTTACATATACAATAACAATAACATTTAATTGAATCATATGACTTACTTTAAGTCAGATACTTAATATTCTTCACCTTCAACATTATTTTCTGAAGCTAAATGTGTGTGCTTTTTGCTTTTTTGTTTTTTAATTTGCTGTAACTAACAGGCAATATTTCATTAAGGAAGTTGGGGCGGACAGAATGGGACAACTCCCCCCCAGTCAACTCTCCCTGGCCATCTCGCCATGGCTATCTCACCTCAGCCGACTCACCCCGGGACAATTCACAGTGGGACAATTCAACGTGGAATAACTCTCTTGAGTTGCAGCTCATCCCAGCCTTGAGAGAGTTTCTAATTTGAGAAGGTTCCAACGTAAAGTAAGACAAGGCCTGCTGCAATTCATTTGTCCCTCTCTTGAATTATCCTGTGCTGAATTGTTCCGCAGCAAGTTGGTCGTAGCAAGTTGGCTGAGGCGAGTCGGTTGCAGCAAGTTGTCCTAGCTAGACCTAAGACTATAACTGTTTATAGCCCTAAGCTGTAAACAGTTAGTTTTTGGTTTAGAATTATATGCAAATCCATTCAATATGATTTATCATATGTAAATCAGACCATTATACCTCGTTCAACACATCCTGGTTAAAGTACACAGGCTTATTACCTATGAGTATAGCCATATTCTCAAATATTTATTTATTTAATAATTCATTCCTTTATTCATTCATTCATTAAATTTATATGCTGCCCATCTCACTCTGAAGAAAAAAATATAAGGAGATATAACTATGTTTCTTTTTTGTTCAACAGCTAAATTCAAAATATTTAATATTTTTAATATATATTTTTACTGATACTTTTTCAAAAATAACTATGTAACATTCTTTAGGTAAAACCTATTTCTTATAAGCAATAACTAAGATAAGCAATAACTAATATTTAGGTTTTTCATCATGTACCATTTATACCATTTTAAATTTTAATACCTATTTTAATATGTTTATTTCCAGTATAAACTAGCCATTCATACACCTCATCACTGATGCACAGTGTGTCATATTTAATACAGAGATCAGCAATTATCTGGAGCTCTTCTTTTGTATAGACCTAAAATGAAGAGAGAAACATGCTGATCAGTATATTCAATATATACTTTAAGTGTGTGTGTGTGTGTGTGTGTGTGTGTGTGTGTGTGTGTAGCAAACTTCAAACGCTCACCTTTCCTATGGGATTGTGAGGGGTATTCAGTATAATAGCCTTGGTCTTGGAATTAAATTTATTTGCAAGCTCAGTGGGATCCAAGATCCAGTCAGCACTAGAAGCAGCTTCTCTATTCACAGATTTCTGGAATAAAACAGAACATATTTTATTAACTGCTAGGATTGCCCAGTGCCAAATCTCCTAAACTGATAGATTTCATTGTCATCCAGACCCAAAAAGTAAAATCAAAAGAATGATAAATTAGATATCTCTCTCTCTTTCTCCCCTTCGCAGTGACCAGATTTTTTTTGCAAAAAAAAAAATTGAAAAGGGAGTGAATATAAAAGAGGTTCATAAGGATAAAAAACTTTATTTTTTTTTAACTTTATTGAAAAATGCCTCTCAATTAGTTTGACACAAGGGCCTATTCCACAGCAAGATTTGAGTTGATGGGATTCCATCGCACTACCATCGCTTGCCGTATCACGGGAGGGCAGGCACGTGGGGCCCCAGCCATTGAAAACTTTACTCATGTCAATTATATGCCCCCTTTAGGTTCAGATACTTATAATTCCCATTGGAAAGAACAGCTCAGTGGAATCTGAAGCACAGATTGCCTTATTTTTCACCTGCACTCAGATGTACATATTGTAAGCAGTTTATAATCAAAGCAGTTGAGCCAAGATCTCATTACTGGTGATGCATTTATCTGAGTGCTGACTTCTTGTATTACCACACATGTGTTTTATCTCCGTATTTTCCTTTATCTATTTTATCCCAGAACCAGATCATGTATAGTATTTTTGTTTTATTTGATATGGTCATAAGGCTCAATTAATAAATTGTACACTACTCTACACTGCACTATACCTTTACTAAGGAAAACTCAAGAGCAAACCAAGAAAATAAATAAATAAATCTAAAGATCAGCTTTCTGAAATAAAGGGCTGTCTTTTATAATAAAGGATATATGGTCGCTGCGCATACATAGCAATACTTTTACAGTGATAAGATTTACTACTATTACACACAGTTGTATATTCTTACATTTTAGTGTGTGTGTGTGTGTGTGTGCGCACGCACATACACACCAAATATATATACAAACAGATGGATGAGAGAAACCAGCAATATTAAAATGGGTAGGGGTACAGAATTAAAACAGTCCAACTATTTATTTTTAATTAATTCTGAAGCAAATATTTTCTTAATTTCTTATGCTTTAGGTAAAGAAATGTGAACGATAATTGCTATCGCACCAGATATTCAAAATGTACGAATGAATCAGGCAAGCTCTGGATATTCATCCCTCCCTTCTTTTCTTCTCACAAAGCTTTAAAGACAGTTCAGAAGTTTCTCTCAGCTATTGTTTTCTTGTCACCAAAACCACAAGTACTCACATTTCTCAAAGGTATAAAAACAGGCGTGGCTCCTGCCATCCTCACCATGGGCTCGTAACAGTCATAGAAGGGTTCAATTATTATTACCTAAAACAAAAATAAGCTACATGAATAAGGAATTAAAAAGTGGGCTATCGTTTTTTTTTTCTAATATTGGAAGCAATATTCAGTCTGACTTAATGATAACTTTACACATTTGTAAGCATTTCATGTATTAAGGAAAAGTCTTTTGGGATCAGCTAAGGGGGATGAGATAAAAAGATTTTCTCAGTGTCTTTTTTTGTAAAATACCATAGCTATTGCAAATTTAGAATGAATGTGTTAGGCATGAAAGACCAGGTCCACATATGAAGGTTCAATTCAGTTGATTTAATCCTTATGCAAAGGAATCTTCTCAACTTAACGGTAAGCATCTGGTTAGATAAGGGTCAATGACACTCAAGTGGGAACTAGACTTAGCTTGTGGCTATGAAGGGATTCTAGGCTGATCCCTCTTTTCACTCTGTCCCCCAAGTTTCTACCATTCCTTCTCCTACAAAATGAGAAGTATGGAAGGAAAAAGAAAATAACAGATCAAGAGGTAATGTCTGCATTGTGTGTGCTGGAGATAACTTGAAGGAATTGGAGATAGAGGTAATCCTCGACTTATAACCACAACTGGGAACAGAATTTCCACTGATAAGCAAGACAGTTATTAAGGGAGCCACGCCTGATTTTACTACCTTTTTGCCACCATTTTTAAGCGAATCCCTGCAGTTCTTTAATGAATGATAAGGTCATTAAGTGAATCTGGCTTCCCCGTTGATTTTGCTTGTTGGAAGCCAGCTGGGAAGGCCGCAAATGGTGATCACATGATCTAGGAATGCAGCAACCATAGTAAATAAATGCTGGTTGCCAAGGGCCGAAATTCTGATCATATGACTACGGAGATAATGACTACGGTCATTATGAAAGTGGATTGTTGATAAGTCTCTTTTTTCAGCGCCATTGTAACTTTGAACCGTTGTTAAATGAATTGTCGAAAGCCGAGGTCTATCTGTATCTAATAGGGAGAACAGAACAGAACAGTGAAAAGAGGGAATATGTGTGTGAGAGAATATAGCATGTGTATAAAAAGCCATGATTTCATTGTCAATTTCCCCTGAATGAAATTACTAATATATGTTAATTTTGAATATATCCTGTTCCTAATTTTACAAGAACTGAAAGAAATCCCCATTACTGATGCTCTCATACCATTCCAAGCAAAAGATGATAAAAAGCTGAAATCGTATCACAAATTCAGGGATATCAGGATCCAATTTTTAAACATCATCAAATAAAATTTACTATAGGTTTAAAACTAATATAGACTGCTAGAAAAATCCATGACAGAACGTTGCCTTATTAGAATATTTTTAATTGTCTTTAATTTTATATTTTTGAAAGCAAGAAGCATATATTCTAAGGCCAAGGTATCAGCTGACTGCAAAATGTATATGTATTAGCCTGCAGATAGAGCTACAGGTACAGTAACAGAACCAATTAAAAAAAAACAGGTGAGGGTAGAATGGGAAATCCTCTTTAACCCAAACCAGATTTTTATGCCTCAAAAGAGCCAGTCTGAAGTAGTGGTTAAAGTATTGGCCTAAAAACCAGGAGATTGTGAATTCTAGTCTCGCCTTAGGTATGATAGCTAGCTGGGTAATTTGGGAACAATCACTCTCTCTCAATCCACGCTACCTCACAGGGTTGCTGTTGTGGGGAAAATAGGAGGAAGAAGGAGTATTATGTAGGCTTACTCCCCTGAGTTATTTATAAAGTAACAAAGGTGGGATAAAACTATCTACTTTAAAAAATTAAGGAATGATTTGAGAAATTGCATTTAATTTCAACACTGGTTTTTAATAAAACAAAAAAATATATATAAGCCAGTTATTTTATAACAAGAATTATTACAAAGACTTACTTCATTGTCTGCTTCAATAAGTCCCTGTATTGCACTAAACAGGGATCCATATGCCCCTACTGTCACCAGAATGTCTGTGTATGGATCTATCTTTTTTCTACAAACTTTTTCATACACTTGAGACAGGACTTTCACCAATGGTGGATGACCCTGAGTACATTTTTTTAAAAGAGAGAAAAATAGTTAATAACACAGAAAAATGTCAGCTATGTATGAGTGATGCATGCATTAGTTCAAAATATAACTACCATAGATAGATCATAAATCCTTACAGCCAGAGTTGTAAGAGTTTCCAAATTGTGTAATGCCCCAGGGCACCACAACAAACCCACAGGTGTGTTATGGGATATTTTAAATTTTTGCTACATCCATTTGCGAAACTGGAGGTTTGGAAGTGTTTTGGTGGAGGGGTACCACAAAACAATTACTGAGACACTCAGGGTGCTGTGAATGAAGAAAATTTGGGAACCTCCGCCTTAGAGTAACTTCCTTTTTATAACCCTGTAGTTCAGTGGTGGTATCCTACCGGTTCGGCCCGGTTCGTGCAAACCGCTAGCAGAAATTTAAAGAGTTCGCCGAACCGGTAGATACCACCTCTGGTTGGCCCCGCCCATCTGCCTCTGCCCTCAGCCTTTCCTGCCACGCGGCTTGTAAAGAGAAGAAAATGGGGAGATGCCAGACTTTTCTCCGCACGGCTCTCTCCTCAGCTCAGCTGCATCTTTAAAACTTGTGAAGCGCGGTAAGTTTAAAGGTGCAGCTGAGCAAAGGA
>JANHJO010004036.1:144361-165345 GCA_032468235.1 Pseudoxyrhopus heterurus | reverse complement strand
GAGAAGAGAAGAGAAGAGAAGAGAAGAGAAGAGAAGAGAAGAGAAGAGAAGAGAAGAGAAGAGAAGAGAAGAGACTCCCTCCTCTGAAATAGGTACTTTCATTGAAACTAATGGAGGATTTTCTTCCAATAAGCAGACAGGGTCCTTTGTGAAGCAATGAATTGGTTTACAGATTGTCTGTTATCTGTCTCCTTTCCCTTCAGTTCATGTGCTGTGTCTAATATACATTTCATAACCATAAGGAAAGGGTAGGGTATTATTTGTCCCCAAACAAGTGTTCATAATGGGAAATTCTCTCACCCAGACAAGGTCATATAGTTCTCAGATACGCATATATTGGAATAACTCTGAACCTTTGAAAGATTCCCTCCCTCCAACATTTTGGCCCAATAATGGAAGACAGTGAGCGTTAAATAAATATAAATTAGTGAGCAATGGTGGAGAGAATAGCGGTATAAAACTGAAACAATTTCCCCCAAATAAGGGGAAATTTAACATTTACTAATTTACCACAAGTTTAATTTATAATCAAAACTAATCGGCATACACTGGAGGACTGAATGAAGAAATAACTGTATGCATTACAATAATTTCAAGGCAGATAGCCCTTCCATTTATTTATATTTTAAACAAATTAGAGATCCTTGCCATAGTTTTTTTTTTTTTTAAAAGAGCATTACAGTTGAAAATTTTCAATAAATTTCAAGTCCTCCTAAACCAGAAATAATTTTAAAAACAATCTTGTGTTTTTGATATGCTACAAAAAATGTTTGGGGGGGTAGGGGGATAAGCACCAAATGCCATGTATTAGGAATAATTGCTGACTATATGGTCCAGAACAATTCCAATTAGCTTAAATTGGTGGGGAGTGGGCAGAGGCATCTGTTCCTAACTTGTTTCACACCTTATTCAGCCATAAATCTGGATTTGCTACCAAGGGTACACTTTTACAGGAAATGCCAGTTAATCCTGGAATCAAATTCCCAGGACAGAATATACCTATCTGAGCAGTGTTTTAAAACATCTGCTTGCAACAATCACACCCACCTTTTGACATACATTAAATCTTATACTCCGAGCCTAAACAATGAACTGTTTTAATCCCATTGTTTATCTCAGAGTTTATCTCAGACTTCAGTTACAACTTGCTGTCCAGATAATATTTGCTCCCTGATAGAAAATGCCTATACAATACTACATATTAATAAACCACAATTTACAATCCACATTTCCTTGTGTTTAAATCCACTGGGTGGAAAATGTCAGTGAAGCAGGGAATATCTCAAATGTGGGTGAAAGTTAAGCCGCCAACAGGAGTGCATTAAAGATCTTTCTCTGCATTCTTCCTGAAATAAGCATTTTTGTTTCAGGCTATTTATTTGTATGGAGCCCACCTACTTCTTTGACTGAAGGATTAGAAGGCACAAAAACCAAGGGAGGCAAAAGCTTGAAAGATTTCCGCCTCCAGGTGTCAATTGCTCTTCATGACTTACAAGGCCATTCTGTAACTCTACTGGAGAGATGTCAAACTAAATCCTAGCCAAAAGAGAAAAATGGTTTTTGAATGTCATCTCTGCCCCCTCCATGAAGGAGCAACAAAATGACAACTATCAGTGCATCTTTCACTCTTGGGGAAAAAAAGAAAAGCTAAACTATTTGAGAAGGAAGCAAGATTAGCTTTCTCTTTTATCTACTGATAGCTCTTAATTACCTATGCTTTAAAGAAAAATGAAGCATATACATAGAACTTCACTTGAAATTTCAGACGTTTTCCAACTTAATCTCTGGACAATGAGTTAAACCATTAAACACTTTAAACAAACCATTTTATATTTGGGTTTTTTGCCTATATAATAAAAATTTACTCATATACTGTACATCCCTTATATATGCACCGGTATGTTAAACTCAAATATTTCTCCTGGAAGTGTTGATTAAAAAAAGACCTTTTTGGATGAAAAGAATATATGGCTGTTAATGGCTTGTGTTTTGTTTTGTCTGGTGAAACCAAAAACTAATCCAATGCCTTAACCACCACACCAAACTACCTGAAAGGTTAAGGCATTGGATTAGAAACTGGGAGAGCCTAAATTCTAGTCCCATCTTAGGCACAAGGCCATCTGGGTGACTTTGGACGCTCACTCTCTCTCAACCCTAGAAGGAGACAATAGCAAAACTACTTCTGAAAAATCTTGTCATGGAAATTTGGAGTCAACACAAACTCAAAGGGGGAAAAAAAGATTTTGAGCTACCTGGAATTAGTACCAAATTAGCTGACTGAACATAAGCAATCATACATTTTGCCACCCATCTTTATCTCATTCATGGTTTGGTCAGGTATTGTATAGCTCAGAGTTCCCTAATCTTTCCGGCTTTGTGGATCGGCAGGGGGAGGGGTGGGGTGGGAGAAGGGATGGTTTTGTGCAGCTCCATTTGCTCAAGAGGGGATGCCCGCACATGCTCACCTACCTACCACTTCTGAGGCCTGGTTCTGAACAGCTCAAGGCCGGGTAGTGGGCAATGGCCCAGAGGTTGGGGACCCCTAATATGGATAATGAAACTCTGCTGGAATGATCATTAAGGGAACCCCAGAGATTCTCCCAGGTTCTGGCTGGCAAATCATGCATGCTTTCAATGAAATCCATTATTGCCAAGAATGTCAGTAATTCCATAGATCTGGTGAATTTGTTTTTTTAAAGTTGCTCTGCACATAAGGGCTTTACCTTAATTGGATCGCTGCTGAAAAGTGATTGCTTCTCTTTAAGATACATGATGAATTTCTCTAGAGGGCCCAGGAGCCAATTCTTCCTATCCTAATCGTCATAATCCACCAGAAACAATTCATTATTCCGATTAACTGCACGGCTGTCTCACAGATGGATGGGGATAACATGTCTCCTCCTGCCCCCATCACTGCCACCACTTTTTCTTCCATTCTTTGGCAACCTCTGTGATTGTTCCTTTGTAAGACAGATTCCAGCAGTTGAGCATAGAGAGTTAACATTTGCATGGCTGTTTTGCACTGTCAATGATGTGTCCTGTCTTGTGTCGCAAACAGGCGAGTCTTTATACCAAAAAGGCTGCTTATTTTCACACACCTCTCTTACTCAGGAACAGTTGTCCAGTTAATTTAAAAAAAAAACAGCCCTTATGCTAATCCAACAACTGCTGGCCTTAAACAGGTGCAGGGATCAAACAGGCTCAATAAACTAAAACATCTGGCTTGGAAATGATAATAGATCCATTTACTCCGAAGAGGAATGTGAAATTTACAAAAGTTAAAGCATGCAGTTAGGCTGCCTAGCAGTGTTTTTGTATTATAGCATTTGAATAAGGTAGGGTCATTTCTTTACATTTTCCTGACAAACAGAAGTATCTGCACAGTGTGGTCAAAAAAGCTAAGATGGTTGCCACAGTGGTATAATCAAAGCTCCACCTATGTTGTTCAAAACTTCAATCAAAAGTGTCTTGGTCAATATTGTGTATGTGTGTGTGTGTGAAACTATGCCCTCCACACATCCCTGATAAGGAACACTTCTGAGGTTATATTGTAAGATTTAAAACATCTACTAATTAGGAAGGGAGAGTAAAAGAAAAGGAGAATATGAGGAATGTAATAAAAGGTAAAAAAGATTAAGAAACATTGTTGGGGGATAAAATAGCATCATGCTGAAGAATGGGATGTATGTTTTGTCTATGTAGCTCTATCTTGAGCAGTTATGTTTCTCTCAGAACTGCATAAACACACTATGATTGCTACCATCCCCTGTTCCTCAAAGATTTTGAGAAACATGGCAAAATATGAAATACTAAAAATGAAGAAGCATTATGTAAGGACAACAGGGATCTAATGAATCTCATCCAATAATCTTGGTAAAATAAAACAGCATGCATTACTCATGCCAAATTCATCTCTCTGGTTACTATGTTTCATTGTTACACACATATTAATGTGATATTAGATGTATAACAGAACAGAAGTAATGCCAATGATGATCTACCTGAAGGAATTGTTGTACATACAGAATTCCCCAGTGTATTGTGCAAATATAAATGTAGTCATTTAAAATAGTATACCAGTTTACTATTTCTACATACACACACACACATACACATATGTGCAGTGGTGCTTAAACTTTGTGAAACCCTTTGAATTATCAATACTTCTGCGTAAATATAACCTAAAACGTGATCGGTTTTTCCACACAAGTCCTAAAACTAGATAAAGAGATCCCAGATAAACAAATGAGTCAAAAACAATATAATTGTCAATTAATTTACATTTTTCAAAAGACCAGCTCAACTTCCAGTGAACTAGTGGTGAGCTAGAACATCCCTGTTTGAGTGGAATAGCATTTGTGACAGAGATTCTGGCTGAATGCTAGATTGTGGCCAATGAAGTCTCTTTGGAGAAGGGAGATTGGGAGATGGCCCATATGCATTCTGGTCAGCCACTCCTCATGAATAGACCACATGAATTAAGTTTTTGCAGTTGGCTTATGAGTTGAGTGGTTGGGAGTCCAGGGGTTTCATCTGAGTTCACAGCTGTAATGTTGCCTCTATGGACAAAAACCTCAACTGAATCAAACTGCTTCCCCCAAAAATGCAGGGATTAGTGCAGGCAGTCATCAGGAGTCAAAAACTGACTTAAATGAGAAGATAACATTATTGGAGATTAGTAATGCAATCAAAAGGCAAAAAAGCAATAAAGCACCTGGAACAGATGGTCTTCCCAAGGAAGTTTATAAGTCCCTCCAAACAGTTTTGGAAAAGCACCTATTGGAACTTTATAATGAAGTACTAGATAAGGCTAGGCTATCTGAATCTTGGACGGAGGCCTTCATCGGACCAACAATATATATAGAAAACTACAGACCCATTTCACTATTAAATGTGGACTACAAAATATTTGTATCAATCTTGGCAGAAAGATTAAAAATATTTTTAAATGATTTTATTCATTCGGACCAAAATGGATTCTTACCCAAAACACAGTTAAAGAACAATCTCAGAACAATTATAAATGTTTTAGAATTTTACGAATCCCACCCTGAGAAACAGGTAGCCCTGGTATTTATTGATGCCCAAAAAGCCTTTGACAATGTCTCCTGGGAGTTTATGCTGCAACAGTTAGAATACATGGATTTTGGTGAAAAAATGATAAAAATGATTTGGACAATATACCACAAACAAAGTGCAAGAGTTATAATTAACGGAGAACTGTCAGAGAAATTTCACATCAATAAAGGTACAAGACAGGGATGTCCACTCTCCCCATTACTTTTTATTTTAATCTTAGAAACTTTATTTATACAAATTAGACAAGATGCGGAAATTAAGGGACTGACAATTAAAATTGAGACATATAAAGTCCAAGCATTTGCCGATGATATGGCTTTTATTTTGGAAGACCCGTTAGAATCAGGTCTAAAATTACTAGCAAAAATTGAAGAATTTGGAAAAGTAGCAGGGCTTAAAATAAATAAGGAAAAAACAAAGATGTTAACAAAAAACATGACAGATGAACAAAATAGAGAACTAACGGAGAAAATGGGACTTCAGACAACAACAAAAATTAAATATCTGGGCATTTGGTTAACTCCAAGATGCTCCTCTCTCAAAGAAAATAATTATACTAAATTACTGAAACAAATTAACACGGATTTAAGCAATTGGAAAAACTTACAATTATCACTATTGGGACGAATTGCGGCAATCAAGATGATGATATTACCAAAAATTCTCTATTTATTTCAAACAATTCTGATACATTTAGATACCAATTTTTTTAAGGAATTAGATGGATTGATTTTAAAATATATATGGCAGAACAAAAAGCCAAGAATTAAAAAAAATGTTACAGGATTCAAAAGAGAGAAGAGGATTGGGGTTAACCAGAATGGGAGCTGTACTACCAGGCAGCTGCATTAACATGGATAAAGGAGTGGATAATGTTGAGGAGTAAAAGAACCCTCACATTAGAAGGACATGACCTGCAAACTGCCTGGCACTCATTTATATGGCACGGAAGAAGTAAAATACACAGCTACTTTCAGAACCATCTCCTTAGAAAATCTCTGCTGGTGACATGGGAAAGAGTAAAAGCTAAATTCTACCTTAAAATACCTAGCTGGCTTTCTACTATGGAAGCTTTGATCTAGCCCAATGTTTTAAAACCAGGAAAGACAGTAACATACAAAGATCTAATAAACAAACAGGGAAAGCTAAAATCTAAAGAAGAACTCAAACTGCAGGGCCTAGTGTTAGATTGGTGGCCATACACTTTGATACAATCAAGATACAGAAAAGATGTGGAGACATCTGGAATTGATACTGAATTACAGGAACTAGACAAGGTGTTATTGGAAACCAACGAAAAATTAATAACAAAATGTTATAACTGCCTCTTAAACCAAAAGATGGAAGAAGAAGTAGTAAAGGAAAACATGATAGTTTGGGCCAAAAATATCGGATATTCGATCAATCTGGATGACTGGGAGAAGATGTGGAAAAGAAACCATAAACTTACGATGGCAACCTCATATAAAGAAAACATGTTCAAGATGTTTAACAGATGGCACCTACCTCCTGCAAGGCTAGCTAAAATGTACACAAACCTAGAACCACATTGTTGGAAATGCCAATCAGTACAAGGGACGTACTACCACATGTGGTGGCTATGCCCAAATGCTAGGAGATATTGGAGTAAAATCAAACAATGGACTGAAGAGATAACAAACCAAAAATTAGATTTAAAGCCAAAAGTATTTTTATTAGGAACAGTACCGGGAAAAATCTAGGAATTTATATGTGAGTAGATGGTAAATGGTGATAATGGAAGAGCAAGATCAGATGACTTTGGAGGGGGGCGAAATTAGCCAGAGTTGGTTCCGGTTGATGCTGATTGCAGTGGGAAAGAGATCAAACCCACACTCCCTTCTCTACAGCGTCCCTTAGGGCTTAGTACTGTCCCCATTCTATTTAATATCAACAAGAAGCATTGATACCTAGCTTTATATTTCCACTCCAGACTGACCAAGTGATGTTTTGGAGATTCTGTCTCAAAGTCTGGAGGCCATACAGAACTCAATGGGGAAGAAAAGATATCAGTTCAACCCTGGAAAAACTGAGTGGCTGTGAATTTTAGGGCTCCCTGGATCTAAGAATTTTCCATCCAATGAATGGAATTAATGTGCAACTTGTAGTCCTCCTGGACTCAAATAGCAGATAGTAGTCAAAACCAGTAGGACTTTTGGACAACTTTGTGCACCAGCAGTGCCCCTTTATGGACTGCTTTCAGTCACTCATACCTTAGTCACCTCCTGAATGGATTACTTCAACATATTCTACATGCTTACAGTGATATTAGGAAGTGTTGTTGGGAATCTGAACAAGCTATACTTTTAATGCGGATGATCCATATGGGTAGCTAAGAATCTTAATGATTTAAAGAATATGAGATTGTGCATAGCAATTAGTGATTTAAATTGAAAATTAATGTATCAAAGATAGAGATAGTTGTGTTGGACAGGAAAATGAACTGAACAACTGAAAGTTACATATAAATTGTAAACTAGAACATATGCATGCTGATAAAAAATGTAGTGAATCAGAATCCAAATAGAGCTGGAAGGGATCTTTGTATCTTCTAGTCCACCTCCCTGCTCAAGCAGGAGACCCTATACCATTTCAGACAGTAATGGATAGTATGTAATCTGCTGTAAGGAACAGAATGACTGTCAAACATAAAATAGCTTTGGTATACAAACAAGAGGGAAACATAAAAGTTAAGTGGAATGCAGCAGAAATTGATTTTTTAAGAAACAAAAAGAGATGGGGTCAAGAATGCATGAGTGATGAATTAATGTGGACTTCAGATGGTTTGGTCAGAAAGATGGAATCCATAAGGCATGAACTGCAAAGAAATACATGAAGGAGGAATGAATGTGCAAAGAAGGCCCAAAAATCATGACTGCAGTTAATGAGATCCTCAGAAAGAGTGGTGAAAAGTTTATACAAAAAGGCAGTGTAAAAGCAGTTTACAGATTTTGTAGAAATAAAGATGTTGCAAGGATGGAAAGACATGGACGGATATAGTGCCAGTATAAACTAAAGTTATCAATATTTCTTTCCCCCCCCCCATCTCTTGCCTTAATTTCTTTGGCTTACAATTTCTTACTTTTTTGGGTATAATGTTCCTTATCTCAGAAAGGGAACAGTGTGATTGGTATGCATGTACTTACGTCATTGAATTAAATATTATCTAGCTTTGATTCTGACTACACTAATATCTCTTCCCATTCTGAAAAGTGATAGCCACAGCAAGCTACTCAAGGCCAAGGGCGATCCTCAGCCAAAACCAGTGCCCAGAGTTTCCCTTTTATAAGAAATGGAATTATAAAGCATCTTTCAAATAATGAAGATGCAGGAAAAGTTACTAATTCTGAAAAGGCAAAGCACACACTTTTTAGTCAAATTAATAAAGGAATAATAATACTTGATTTGCACATTATTTTAAAAATAGTAAAGGGTGGGATACAAATATAGCATTAAGAGACCTGGCATAGATTGCTTCAGCTCTGATAAGTGTGGACTGTAGGTTGAAAAGGTGCTTTTTTTTTTTAAGGGGGATTAGCGTTCATGAAAAACAAGATTTTCTCTCCTTTCCTGCTACAAAAAAGTCGGTTCTGCTTTTCTGGTTCTGAAGTGGCTGAGACCAGTTACTGCTAACAGAGGTCACAGGGAAACCACTTCTCAGAGAGTTATTTGTTAAGGAGAGAAAAGCATGAGGCCATGCTGTAAAGACAGCCATTTCTTACAATAGCAGAAGCCGCTTTCTTGGCCTAAGAATGTTTGTTTTTAAATGTACCAAATATATATAAACATGCTTCGGTTACATTTGGGTATGTTTTTGTATTTTAGACAAAGTGCTTACTGATCACAGACAGGCACTGTGGAAGAGCCCAGTTTATAGCCACTCAAAATCAAGAGGAGCCCGCTAGCACCTTTTCAGACTGAAAAAATGCACATTAAAAAGGCACAAGTTTTTGTGAACTGTTCAAACTTGTCAGTTGGAAAAGGTGCCAGTAGATTCCTGATTGTTGAAAGATGGCATGCTAAGTCTTATTTTTTAATTGACTGGATTAATTAATTTTGAATGGGGCAGGAGTTAATTCATTGTACTTTCTCTGCTGATATAGTATGATCAAAATTTCTGTAATGTCTAATTCGCAAATTCTTTGAGCTGGACATGTTCTCTTAACTGGGTTTACACAACAGTTTGTCTCCATTTATTATATCTAATAAAATTGATTTTTGATTATGTTTGTATCCATAACTTAAATTAGAAGCATTGATAATTTTTTACTTTCCTAATGAATCCAAGATATGGCTAAATAAATTGCTAGATTAAAGATCCTCCAAATGAGATAAATAGATAAATCCTAGTTCAAGTCTTAATTAGGTAAACTTGATATTCAAATGTATTGACATTCTATCTTATTTTTAAATGCTTCTTGGTAATTAGAGAACTGATACAAAATGAACAATTTAGACTTCATTGCAGTAAAGATTATTCCACCTAAAATCTATTCCTGGCAATTTATGACTGAAATATCTAACACCAATCAATTCTTTCAATATAAAACAGCCAACAGTTTTATCAAAATTCTCAAAAATGCTTCAAAAATTATTTTACTCTCTGGAGAATTAAGCAGCATCCCAAAGCATTTTTGATTCACTGTCCATTAGACTCTAAGACTACTCCATCCTAAAGTGTAGGCATGCAGCAGGCATCAATTTAGCCCTGAAAATTAGTTGACTCGAGTATAAGCCGAGGGTGGTTTCTTCAGCCCTTTTTGAGGGCTGAAAAACTAGGCTTATGCTTGAGTATATACAGTATGTGGACTCTGTATATATGTTTGTTTCTCTTCTGTCATGTTCTCATCATAGGCTAAATAATAATAATAATTGACAGCCCTGATGCTTTGAATAATTGAATTCCAACATAAAACACTTTTACATACTTTTACCATTTGTGTTTATAGTGGTTCAGAACTTCTAAATCAGCCATATTTGATATGAAAAATTCACAAGTCAGCTGCTGGGTGAAAAAGAACATTGTTAAGAAAAAGGGTAGCCTGTTAGCTTGGCATAATGTGGCATTTACTGCTTATTTGGAAAGAAGTGTTCCCAGAAGAAAGCTAACTGATGATTAGAGTGGAATTTATAGACACTAAAAGCCATACTGCCATCAGAGCAAAATGTCTTTCTTAGGTGACAATTGCAGATACATCTACTTTCCACCCAAGATGCATTTTATTATGCCTGACATGCTTTCTCATTTAGCTGAACTCAATCAATATGCCTAATCTAACCATATCTTCTGAAATGCCTTTTCAGATCTATCTGAAGAAGATAATAAAAAGGAATAAAGCTGGTCTGATCATTTTGTATTTAAGTAAAAGCACTAGGACATTATTACAAGTAGTCCTCGAGTTACGACTACAATTGAGCTCAAAATTTCTGTTACTGGGTGAGATATTTGTTAAGAGATTTTTGCCCCATTTTACAACCTTTCTTGTCACATTTGTTAAGTGGATCACTGCAGTTGTTAAGTTAGTAACAACTGGTTCCTAAGTGAATCTGGCTTCCCCATAAATATGAGTCAGTTGCCAAGCACCTGAATTTTAATCACACAATCATGGGGATGTTGCAACGGTCATAAGTGTAAAAGACAATCATAAGTAACTGTTTTCAATGCTGTTGTAACTTCGAACAGTCCCTGAATCAATTGTTGTAAGTCGAGGACTATCTATTATGATCATAACTTCCAATTGTCTAGTTGTTGAGTGTAGGAGCATGGCTCTTCTTTGAACCTGAAACTTCTACATAGATAGATCCTTGTTTTGTTTTTGCTGACATCAAACTTAATTGTTTCATTTATTTGATAAATAAATGTGCATATATATTTGCATATGATTCTACTCAAGACACCAAAAGTTATTTGCAATATAACTATGATTACATAAAACCATCAGAAAACAATTCTAAAAAAAAACTGGGCTAAAAAAACTTTAAAGCTGAATGTTGCTGCATATTAAAAATTATAGATGTAACATTGAGATAACATTTCAGTATTTTGCTATGACCCTAGAATAGGTCCTGGTTTTTGTGCTTAATAGAATTATTTGCTATGCCAGCAAAGACTTTGAAGCTGGTTTTTATTTAACTGCTGTCTTTTGCTGTTGATAATAGAAAAGTATGTTTGAACCTATTTTGATGATCATTCTTAGGGTAAGAAATAGGCAAATGAACTCTACTTGAGTTCTTCCTATTTTATTATTTGTAGTAATGCAAATGGTGTATATATCAATGGTTTTTCTTCTGCCAGGTCAATACTATTCCTGTTTATAAAATATGCTTCTGTGACATATCAGTCCGGTTTTTGTTGCATGTAATTCTAAACACTAATATTATTACCATGTAGATAGATCCTAGGGTAAAACTGTTGCCTTGTATACACAAAAAAGTGAATTTGTAATACATAGTCAAGCTGAAAATGACTAAAAAAAACCTGAGTAAAATCTAAATTAAATGAACAGATTTGGGAACCTTTTAACTAGTGACTGGACTGATAGAATGACAATGAATCAAGTAGAAAAAATAAACATATTTTTATGTTCAATCTGTGTATCCTGCCTTTTTGCTTTCATAAGCATTCAGGAAGGCTAAGAATATGCTTGAAAATACTCTCATCCTGAGATGCTTAAATTACCTAAGGTAATATTAAAAAGTGAAAATTTCTCTGAAATAAATCTTAGCATAAAACTGTTATAATGCCTGTGTAGCAAAGCAGAATTAACAGTATAGAGTTGCTACATATGGCATTTTGCCTCTTTTTATCATAAGCAACAACTTTCTTTAATTGTTGTCTTTTAATTAAGCTTTTCTGTAAGTTATTATATGAAATATTTAGTGTAGTGCTCCCTAATATTCAACTTTTAACCAGAGGGATTCTTAACAAAATGTCTGAATGAGAATTGAGTTAGTATAACAGTGGCAGTTTATAAGATTATCAAATAAATCCCTAAAATGCATAATATTATTCTGAAGTATACTTATGGATATACATAGGCAGAGAGTAGGAACTGAGAATGACTCTTTGTAGTTTAGTAGTGATAACAATATATAATAACTGGGAGGAGAGTCAAAGTAAAATCTATATACTACTAAAACTCTTGCTCCTATAACCTTTAACTGGGTGAAACAGTGCATCTTAGGGCAATAATTTTTGAACCAAGGTATTTTACATGGGCTAACTTTCAAAATGTGTCTAAAATCTGGGACCCATGACTCCTGTCGAATTGAAATGCAGCAAATTTTATAAAACATTTTATGACATAAAATTATCTTAAAATAGCAATATAGCAATAGCAATAACATTAGATTTATATACCGCTTATCAGTGCTTTACAGCTCTCTCTAAGTGGTTTACAGAATCAGCATATTGCCCCCAACAATCTGGGTTCTCATTTTACCGACCTCAGAAGGATGGAAGGCTGAGTCTACCTGGAGCCTGGTGGGATTCGATCAGCCAAACTGCTGATCGGCAAGGCTGCAGAGTAATCTGCAGTACTGCATTCTAACCACTGCGCCACTGTATTATGTTTATGACATAATACAAAGATCATAAAACATTTCCTGAGCTGATGTTTGTGGGCTGTTTTCCAGGCAGATACATCTCTGAATGTATCCCAACTGTTCTAGTGGAGAAGTACTTTAGACGTTTTGTAATTTTTGAAAGTAAGGAAGTATCTCTGCAAGCATGACCCAACAGGTTGAAAGGTTGTCTAGTAACACAATAAAAGTTGCTAGATTTAGTTAAGAGCCAAACCTTTTATTTTTTTTTTACAATCTCCAGTTGTCAGGACAGAGAAGATCAACAATTCCATACATAGCAATAAGCACAATTTTATACAAAGCACTAAGGTTCTAACCAAGTTATGCCAGCAAATTTGGAGAATGACACAGTGGCCATTCTATGATGCAATACCAATAACAAGGAAACTTGCTAAAGTGTGCTGATTATTTTACAATACTATTAATGTCACATATTAACAAAATAATGTTTAGGGTCATCAAAAAGAGGTGCCAGATGTTCAAACTGGCTTTAGAAAAGATCCAGAAACAGTAATCATGATTCCTGATACATGCTGGATAATTGAGAAAACCAAAGGAACCAAAACCAAGTTAGTATGTGCTTCATTGATTATAAAAAGGCTTTTTGTGTTGTTCACATCAAGCTTTTGGAATGTGCTTAGAAAGATGGGAAATCCTGGAACATCTCATTGTCTTTATACAAAGCTATATACTGATCAGGAAGCCAAAGTACAACATGGTGAAACAGATAGGCAGAATAATGGAGCAAGACGGTCTACTCTGCTCTTATTTATTCACAACCTATATACTGAATATACATTAGACTAGATTGAAAGAACTTGAATGTAGTTTTAAAATTAGAGGAAAGAACATCAAAAACCTGTTTTATGCTAATTACACTACTCCGATACTCCGAAAACTCAAAGGACCTGCAAGTTCCAGTACCAAAAGTTGAATGCAGGGGAAAAAACAGGAGTAAGATTAAATATAAAGAAGACCAAACTGATGATAACAGGTACAACCAGATTTAGAATTGAAAGATATTGAAATGGTAGATAGTTTCTTAAAACATCAACCCTCAACAATAATGGAACAAGCGGTTAAGAGACATGCCACAAATTAGCACTTGTTTTTGTAATCATGAAGGCGTTGGGCAGGATATTTATATGCCTTGATGTAATTGATCCCTACAAGTATCAGAATAGCATAGGCAATGGTATTCCATGTGATACTTTATGGAAATGAAATTAGAAGTTTGAAGAAGCCAGATAGAAAGACTATTGCCACTTTTGAATTTGGGTGTTGGAGAAGACTCCCAAGAATCCATGTAGAGCCAAGAAAACAAACAGGTAATTGCACAAATCAAGCCAGAGGTCTCATTAAGGCACAAATGATCAGACTCAAATGATTATACTTCAGACATATTATGCAAAGACTTAGCTCTGGAGAAAGCTCTGATGCTGGGAATGGTGGAAGGAAAGAGAAGAAGACCAACTACCAAGGTGGATGGACTCAGTTACAGTGGCGATGGGTACACCACCGGAAAACCTGAAGGTTAGGGATAGGTCATCATGGGAAAATACCTATGTGGTCGCCAAGAGTTGACACTAACTTGATGGCCCTTAACATCAAGAACATATTATTCAACCTAACAGGAAGTGGAGGGAACATTATATGGGAGAATCCTATGGCCAGCATAACATTTCCCCCTGCTAATAATGGTATAACAATATATTTTCATTCTCAACAAACATTCATTTATTAGCAAATGTTATTTCACTTAATGGTCTGGCAGCAAAACTAAGTATAATACCATGGCAAAGAAAGAGTTATGCAACTATTTGCCTGTTTGAAAAATATGAAATATTGAACTGAAACAAATATGTGCTGTTTTCTTTTTATAAGGTAAACTTTAAGAAAAAAATTAGCATACATAGCTGAAGTCTGAAATGTGTTTAATTCCATACAGATTGTCAAACTGTATAAGAGACTACACAAATCTCTAAGTAAAGCTAAGTAAGAACAGAAATGCAGTTAAAATATAGAAGGTTGGAAGAGATAACTATTTTTTTTGTTCCTAGCAATGCTTACAATTTCCTTGATGAATTTTAACATTGTAGCTAAGTTCAGAAACATAGTTTATCCAGACACTATGCTACTTCACTTCTATATACTGTATTAAATATAGCGATGTTTCAATTTTGCTATAATGTTAAAATTCCTTGATGAAGATAAGAGCTGCGGTGGCGCAGTGGTTAGAACGCAGTATTGCAGGCTACTTCTGCTGACTGCCGGCTGCCTGAAATTTGGCAGTTTGAATCTCACCAGGCTCAAGGTTGACTCAGCCTTTCATCTTTCTGAGGTGGGTAAAATGAGGACCCAGATTGTTGGGGGCAATATGCTGACTCTGTAAACCGCTTAGAGAGAGCAGTAAAGTACTATATAAGTCTAAGTGCTATTGCTATTATGGCTAAAATCAGAAACATAATCCAGACACTATGCTATTTCACCTCTATATACCGTATTAAACTATAGCAATGTTTCAACCAGTGCTATGTTATTAAAGCATCAATTTAAATCCAATCTGGTACTATTTACCTGGATTCTGATTGCAAGTGGACATTAATACTTTCTCATCTATAATATCCTTTAAGTCTGATGATTAAAGAAACTAATCTATAATTTTACCCAATAAAGAACATTGTGTAATACAACTACAGGTCATCTTCAGTTATAGACAGCTTCATTTAATGACCATTTGAAGTTACAACAGTGTAAAGCTTTACAATCTATCCTTGCATTTATGACCTTCATGGCATCCTGTAGTCACATGTTACCCTTTCTGTCTTTCCCAAACAGCTTCTGACAAACGGTTAATGAAGAAGGTTTAGGTAAAATTTCAAGTTGTGGTCACATCATATCTCGCTTAATTATTGTGATGATTCCTTTAATGACCAAATGGGAAGTGACATTGTTAGCCATTGTGATCATATGATTTTCCACTTAGTGACCACAGAATTCAGTTATGGCATTGCCAGTCCCAATTGTGATTTCTAAGCAAGGACTACCTGTAATCCCTAACTTTGCCCAGGAAAGAGCATAATCTAATACTACTATAAAAATATGCAGATTATAGTAATAATAGAAATATCTTATTTGTCTACTTGTACATAAAGGCTAAAAATATATTTTGCCTTGTCAGAAATAATAGAAACAAATTTATCCCGTTTTCTTACTTTTATAAATTTATACTCCACTTTTAACACATTTCAGTTATTTTCCGGAACTGTAATATATGTGTTTGCAAGACTTGCTTTACTAATGACCGGACGAGCTATTCCTAGAGCTGTGTGCTGTCTGTGAGGCTGGTACATTTCCTATGTTTAGTACAGCCTTCTTTGATCAAGATTGCCCAAATGCCTTTTACACTGGTTAACTCGTATATTTTTGATGTCCCAGACTACTAGATAAGAAACTTTCGGTGTAGACAGTTTGGCAGCAGATGGGAAAAATTATTTCTCATATTATTTATATAGGGCATCTTCTAGTCTACAATGAATAACCACAAATACTAGCTCTTGACAGGTAAGAAATGGAACTTCTCGTAGTCACATCTCTAGGTAATGTCTTCAGGAATTTTAAAGCTTGTCTCTTTGTGTGTGTTGGAAATATTCCTTTTAGAGGACTTTGCTATTACAGTATGTCCTTAATACATAATACTTATTTTAAGGTCAAAGTATTTCTAAAATGCTGAGAACGGCTACTTTTCATTCAGAATGGCTGTTCCATATTCAGATCAGTTCTGTTCAAAATATTTTGTACATCCTGGCTTTAGATATGTAAATATATATACTGTAAATGTTTATCCCATCTCTAGAGTGTTTTTCTCATTTTCTTCATTTCTTTATTCCCATGAATAAACTGGCAAGCTGGTGACATATATGTGGAGAAATCTCTGTTATTTTTATTACTCCAATTCTTTGTTACTTTTGATTATTTGTTGCAGTGCTCTGGGTGAAACCTGCATATGAATAAATGCAATCATAGTTTTACAGCATTGTATGGTTTATTTTGTTCAATAAGCACCCTTATGTTCTCTTCTGTTTCTTCATTCCTTGCTACAATTTGGAATTGAAGATTTAAATGTTTTCTCATTCCATATAATTCAATATTTTCCAGATAAAAGTTATTTCACCTCTTGAGGAACCTATCCATACCCCAAAATAGTTGGTGACTTTAATACAAAGATAAATATTACATTAAGTACTTCCATTAAGGATACCTGGGTCATATCTTGTATAAGCAGTAAGAACTCATTTCTCTTCCAGCACCTTGCAGCAAACCACTCACAAAATGGCCCATTTCCTGTTTATCACTGCATTTCATCTAATGCTCAAGAGAAATAATCATATAATGATGAATCAGAAAATGTAGGTACTGTATAAAGTACTTATGGGTTTGGTCTTGTCAGCCCCACTAGGTAAAATTGCATAAAAAGCTACAAGTACTTTTCTTGAGATTGGCTATAATAATAGAATCTTGCACGTCTAATTATGTTGTACCTCCTCATACTTATAGTTCAGTGAATTAGGGAGGTATCTGTCTGAACTGCTCCCAGATACTCTCTTTCTGTTGTGGATTTAAAATATGTCATTTTACCCCTTGTCACCTTGGCAACAGTTCTTGCATGTTTCCATCAACTTTATCTTCTACAAGCCTCCACAGAGGTTAATGACCTAATTGTCCAATTATGATAAGGGAAGGGTGCAGACAGAGACTTAATTCCTCCTGAATTAATAATTCAGACTAATGGGCAGCTATCACAGCTTCACTGTTAATATTTAGTTGAAAGTATGATCGGATCTTGAGGATTTGAAGTTTGCACATATAGTCTTAATTTGAAAGGGGAGAGCTATCGCAGCAAATTACTGGTTAATCACTTAATCCAACCAGTGCAACATCTTTAGTGCAATACATTTATTAGAAGGTAAGGGAACAGATAGAACAAAGAAAATCTGCTGGAGGACCTGGTTGGCTTCCAGGAGGACTGCTGCACTATTGATCAATGCAGTGTCCTCCAACATAGGTAGTCCTGGACTGATCAAAGTGGTTCAGTGGCTAAGATGCGGAGCTTGTCGATCAGAAAGGTCAGCAGTTTGGCGATTCGAATCCCTAGTGCCACGTAACGGACTGAACTCCCGCTACTTGTCCCAGCTTCTGCCAACCTAGCAATTTGAAAGCATGTAAAAATGCAAGTAGAAAAATAGGGACCATCTTTGGTGAGAAGGTAACAGCGTTCCATGCGCCTTCAGAGTTTAGTCATGCCAGTCACATGACCACGGAGACGTCTTCGGACAACACTGGCTCTTCGGCTTTGAAACAGATGAGCACTGCCCCCTAGAGTCGGGAATGACTAGCACGTATGTGCGAGGGAACCTTTACCTTTACCTTTAACCTGTCCCCAGCCATTGCAGTGCCCCTGCAGTCACATGATCAAAATTGGGGAGCTTGGCAGCCCACATTTATGATACAGGGGCACTTCAGCTCCCCCGTCCATTTATTATCTCCCATCTATGCCTTTTTTGCACCCTTCGCTTCGCCACCCAATCTGACTTTTGCTGTTCCTGCTCTTCTTCCTGATGAGGTGTGCCTGGCCTGGCTGCTGAGACAGGCTGGAGGCGAGTTTCTCGCTGTAGAAAAAGAAGAAAAGCCCCAGAGCCATGGGACACAAAACATCTCCTTTGTGTTACAGACTTACAGGCCAGGGCTCCTTTTGACTTTTTTTTTCTTAAGCATAAAGCCCAGCCCCAGCAACTAGGCCATGTACACCTCATTGGCATCAGGAGCAAGAAGACAGCAAATGTCATATGAAGCAGTAGAGTGCAGGGTAGTAGTGGTCTAGCAAAGGCAACTGCAACTGGGTTGGGGTAACTGGCTTCCAAGATATGGCAAGCAACCCCATAATTGGACAATTTGGGGCTGTTTGCCGCCTTGCATGATAGGGTGCCCCAAAGAGCAAAAATGGGGAGAAGATGTAAGGGTGGAGAAGGTTGGAGCCAGTCCCTTACCTGACTGAGGCTCAGGGCTACAAGGGACCAAGCCTGGAATGGCTTGGATTAGAGTGGTCATAAATTAACGAGCCATGATTCTTGGTTAATGACATTTGCCAGAATTGTCATCGGTAAGTGAATGCAGTCATGTGACACCTCACTCTACAACTGCATTGCCTAGTTGGTTACGTTGGTTGTAAATTGTGGACTATCTATATTTAATAGAAAAATACCTTTCCTCGTCCATAGTCTCCTTCAATATAGCCAGTATTTGATTGGGTTAATCAAAGTAAGCTCTGAGGGAAGCTGAAAGCTTCTTCGATTGTCAAAAGGCTATTCTTAGTTTGCATTCTTCATGATGCTTAAAGTCAGAGGCAATTCCCCAGGGTCATTTAACATCTGCTGCATCAACTAAAAATGGAGTTAAGTTTGGTTGAATTTTAGCCCCATTATTATTTAACTTTTCTGTGTTTGACTTGTTAAGTTACCTAACAAATGTGGACTTTCACCACACTAAGCTGAGAGAGAAATCTGTTTTCACTTTATGTAGCTGAAGCAACTATATTATCTTTGATCCCTGTTGGTCTCAGAAGAGTTGTAAAGACCTTTATGCAACTTTGAGTGGAGGGGAAAATTAAAATTTATCAAAAAGACTAAAATCCTGAGCTTTGTCAGGACACCCAGGAATCATCCTGGCATATAGATGGATTTTCAGTCAAGCAGATAATATTTTCTAAATATTTGAGGGTGTACCATTAAGATGTGTTCACAATCATGAATTCTAAAATGCTGTCCTTGAAAATAATTATATTTTTGCCTGCTGAAACATACAGCTTTATCAGTTTTGTTTCTGTGTAGATTTGAATGATTGCTGTTACATATACAGTAGTACCTATTTTGGGGCATCTCTAACAACAAAAGAAAAGCAACTATTTGTAGCTTTCAATGTTATGGTGAAATTGCCATTGTGGATAGTTCCCTGCTTATGACCACAACACGGACGAGAAATTCATCATTAAGGAGGTTGTTAAATAAGATGCACTTGACCAAGACATGCAGTCTTTCCTTCTGGCTTCCCCATTGACTTGGCTTGTTGGAATTAGTCTGGAAAAGTCACAAATGGCAATCACATTTCTGCATGATATTGCATGTGTCATAAATGTGTGACAGTTGCCGAATACCAGAATCACAACTGTTGTGTTTTCAGGGATGCTGTGATAGTTAACTATTAAATCACTTTTCAGTGCTGTCATAACTTGGAACATTTGCTAAACGAATGGTTGTCAATCAAGGACTATATGTATTCCTCTGCAAAGTAGTACAGAAATTAGGCACTTGTGGCTAGGAGCTGTAAATATTAAAATTACATCAGGAGTTTATGAATGTAGGTAAGGATGTGTTGATAAATGTCTTGGGCAGTGGCCCCCAACATTTTTGGCACCAGGGACTGGTTTTGTGGAAGACAGTTTTTCCACAGACCGGGGAGGGAAGATGGTTTCGTTTTTGCTTGTTGCTTGCCCACTTCTTCTCTCCAGCTGTGGGGCTTGATTCCTAATAGGCCACAGATCGGTACCAGCCCAGGGGTGGGGATCCGTGGTCTAGGACACTTTTTAGTTGATTAGCAATAGTATTTTATAAGTTAACAATAGCAAATGAGGTTGCAGATATTTAATTTTATTTTAAGGGTTTTTTCCCTCTGCAGTTCATTATTTTTATGAATAACTTAAGCCTAACTCTATACTCCTTCCTCCTCCTATTTTCTCCACAACCACCACTCTGTGAGGTGAGTTAGGCTAGGAAAGAGTGATTGGCCCAAAGCCAGTATTTCATACCTAAGTGGGGACCAGATCTCACAATCTTCTGGTTTCTAGTTAAATGTCCTAACCACTACTAGACCAAACTGGCATTGTTGTTATAATTATCCTTATATCTGAACCGCAGTAATGTTTACTGTACAATTATGTAGTGGCCTTAAATATCCAGTTCTAGAATTTTAATCACCATCTGTGGTGTAGATTAAAGATCTATATAGTCACATGGCCAGGAAGTTTACAGAGTAGACTTTAGTAGTTGGCTTTGTCCTGTGAGCCCTCATTAGCTCTGTTGCTACCTGTAAATGGGAATGTAATGATCTGCAGGAGCTGCAGTGGCTCAGTTGTTAAGAACACAGTGCTCCAGATCAGCAGTTTGGCTGATTGAATCCCACCAGCTCCAAGGCTGACTCAGCCTTCCATCCTTCCGAGGTAGGTAAAATGAGAACCCAGATTGTTGGGG
>JANHJO010004036.1:97812-108368 GCA_032468235.1 Pseudoxyrhopus heterurus | reverse complement strand
ACACCGGAAGGGGAAGGGCAGAGCTGCAGCTGACCCTTAATGGGACCACACCCTAAAGGGTATAAAGGGTTGTGGTCAAGACTAGCTTCCTGCTGGGAACAATGTTGCATTTTGGTTCTCTTGTATCCTGATTTCTGCTCGGCATAATTTGCAGCTTCTGTTTTTGACCTTGGACGTTCCAGCAACCTTATCAGTTGGCACACATCCAACTTCCAGTAAGATTATATTTTGCACTCAGCTGCTCTTTGATTTAAAAGGACTAAATACTTTCTGTTTGTTCGTTGCTAAGTTCCGTTTGCAAAATAAAACTTGCCTTTTTCTTTAAATGGACTTGGGTCCGGGCTTTTGAGGTGTGGGGCAAAACAGGGCTTTTATCAACTAAGAGTTCCCAGGACATTTTTTAGTAACACAGAAGGTGTAAGATGAGTTATCAATCTTCGTTCTACCTCAACTACATGCAACAGTCCCTTCTAATAAGAATAATTCACAATCAATTTGGCTAGTATGCCATAAACACAACCAAAGCCCAGCTTTATTCACATATGCTGATGTCAGTGCCAGTTTTGACCTAGAAATTACCTTGTAAACTAGTATAGATACATTGATACAGTGACATAGATTAGACATACAACTAGTTTATACCAGACGAGTTTCACTTGCCTCAAATAAATTCAGGTCAATGATTAAGGACCACATGCCATCTTTCAAATATTATGCATTCCCTTGTGGATTAGAACACTGGAAGAAAAAAAATTGGAATGGGGACAAAGGTGGAGGTGGAAAAAAGAACAAAATTCACCTATCAAGATTAGGCTTCAACCCATTCTGACTTTAAATAGGCAGTGCAAAACATTAGGAAAGTGTATGTTATAAAGTCAGAGTTTTCAATGACATTTTGCAAAACCGTAATATTAAGATCCTGTGTTTTATTTTATACATAAAATTTTGCATAATGTTAAATAAAGGTAATGAGTTGCTTAACACTATGGCTATGTGAGATTTTGATCCACTGATTTGAACTGAATAAGATGATCAAATTTTCAAATTGAAGAACCAAATGATTTGAAGTTCTTAGAAGAAATGCTTCATGTGGATGATTTTTGGATTTGCACAAACATTTTCTTTCCCCAGTCTGATTTTAAATACTGCTGAATTTATTTTCATGCATTTATTTGTATGCCTTGATTGGGAAAATATGTCCATACTATTGCTCTTTGTCCTAGCAACCATGTCCCATTATTTTATCCTTTTAGAAAGGGAAATCAGCAATATTTGTATGCTCAGCATTTTTAAAATAGACATTAAATTAGAAATTTTGGACACAATCCAGTCTTGTTTATAGAAATATATGTCAATTAGTTTCTGAACTGTCTGCACTTGTGGTCTGAATTGTAACCATTTTATCCCAGTGTTAATGGCTCTGTTTCAAAAATTACATTTGAAAACATACTTGTCTGAACTGGCTTTCATTTTCTATGTAAAGTGATCTCCTGGCTATAAAAAGAGAGAGACGCTAAAAAGACATCCTAATCTTTTGTAATTTTGTATTTATGATATTTGCATCCATATCCATCTTAATTAAAGTAATGCCCAAATTAAAAACAAAACTCATTCAATAACAAAACTTCTAGCTTGTTTATTTAATATTGTGAGATTGGCAGGTAGAGAGCGCTAAGTATTTGTAGTTGATAAATAAATACGAATGACCAAATCATTTGCCATTGCTTCCTTCCTAAATAAAAAAATCTTACTAATTATGGCAATTTGTTTTCTATCCAGTAGCTAGAATCCAAAAATATAAAAGCTTTCTATACCATCTCAGTTTTAATTATATTTATTTGTCTCTTATCATATACCCACATTGTGGCCTTTTTTAGATGTCTCTATAATGATAGGGATGATATTAAAACATTCAAAATAGTGATTTCTATACTTTCATCTATCTGCTTAAGAACCTGGCCATATTTGGGCATTATAGAAGGCTAATAGTTATCAAATGGGAACTTTCTACCCAAAGCTGAATCAATAATATCTAATCTATGTATACCCCTAAGATATCTGCAAAAAAGAACATTTTATAAATATGTATGTATATGTATGCATAGTATCCACCTGAATTGGATACTATGTTCTCAAGTCATTAGTCACATAAAAATCAATGCATATACAATACACAAAATTGTTTTCTTTTCATAAATAATTAATGCATGCATGGATAAATAAAGGAGTCTAATGTCATTTCCATGTTGAAAAAAGTTCCTGCAATCTATTTATGAAAGCTAACTGTCCAGAGTGCCAGTGGGTGATCCACTATCTCTCCTTTTTCCGGAGAAAATTGCACTGACCAGAATTCACTGTCTGGCTACAGATCTCTGCTGCAATGCTGTCCCTGCTCCTTAGAAGATTACTAGTTCACCATGAATCCTCACGGAAAGTACAATTTTAAAAGCAAATTACATTCCCCTCCCCATCATCAAGGAAATAAGGACTGCTAGACAGATTTTATTCTTGCTATCATTTGTCCTGTCATGGAACTGCTGAAAGCAATGCATCTCTGCTTTGCAAATTTCATGAAAAGATGCTAATTATAAACTGGATATTAATGAATGATAATCCAGTGTTACTGACCAGCAAATAGTATGGCTGGAAACCATGAATGGATATAACTATTTACCCCGCCACACAGCATAGTAATTTAAAACCCCAGTTGGATGGCTTTGTTATTAAGACATAAAAAGCCACAAATATTTAGAATTGGGTTGTTAATTCCATATTATAAAACCAATTTGTAGTAACTTAAGCTGAACATGTAATCAAGTATTTGCAATTAACTAGCAAGTCATGAAGTGTTCCGTAATAATTAGATAATTTCACTGCTTTTTATCCAAAAATTGGGAGTTTAGTTGGGAAAGAGAATAGTCTTCAGGAAGAAATTCCATTCTGAGTAGAATATATAAAGTACTTTCTAAACAAATATTTTGAGTGGACCCTCATACTATTATCTGTCATAAACCTGAAAGCTTCCATTGTGTATTTTATTTAAAAATATTTTAAAAATTACAAGCAAACAATAACATAGAGACTATGTCAACTAAACAACTAACACAATAACAAAAATCTAAGCAGAAGAGAAGTCCACCTCTCTCAAAAAACTCACAAATTATTTAGGATCTAAATCTAATCATGTATTCTCCATGGCATGTCCTTTTTGTTTTTAAAGAGCCGCAATGTTGACCTGGGACATGGTATGCCTATGGTAGTTCTTAGGATCTGGTGAAAAAGAATTCTGCATCATAAAAGTGACGAAAGAAAACAACCTTGCAATGTTGTATTGACCTCTCTGTTTTCATTCATCAACAGAAAGTGATTTTACCCTATTCTGCCTGGTAATGCAAAGTTGTTCTCATAAAAGCAATCTATTATCCTTATCAAGGAATAATGAAGCTCACCTTGTCCTTCTACTATCATTGAAATTCACTCGTATAGATATCATTGTACAAATGTTAAAGAGCGCATGAGGAATTGCATTTTTATAAAACAATTTTCCTTATCTTATTGTGAAATCCTTGTACCATTTATAGTGCTACCATTATACCACTGTCAGAACACAACATTCTGTTCTTAGAGATGTGTTCCTTTAATTATATCCTTCCTCTATTAATCATACCTGTGGCAGCTTAATGTTTGAGCTGTAGCACATGAAGTAATTTATTAAAATCTGTTTCAGGCCTTTGAGTTGGCTTTAAAATATTTATGACTGTTTTCTCCACGTTTGGCCTAAGGACTTACATTTTTAAAAGGGCAAGATGCACAGCTGAATATAGCAATAGCACTGTATTTATATACCGCCTATCAGGGCTTGCAACCCTCTCTAAGCTGTTTACAATGTCTGCATATTGCCCCCAACAATCTGGGTTCTCATTTTACCGACCTCAGAAGGATGGAAGGCTGAGTCAACCTTGGAGCTGGTGGGATTCGATCAGCCAAACTGCTGATCTGCAGTACTCTGTTCTTAACCACTGAGCCACTGCAGCTCCTTAACATATAACATGCATAACACATGCATCAGAGCGTCTCATGCAACGTAAAAAGGCTTGTGGAAAGAAGCTGACATTTGATGACATTGATTAGACTGCCCATGCTTCAGCTGCTGGGAAACCTGCAGTATTCTCTTTATAGACCAACATTGGTTGTTCATCTTATTTACAAGCAGTCTTTTACAATAAACAAAAGTGAGACATTCATTTGTATTGACACATCCAAAGCTGGAAGATGAGGCTATATTTGGTTTTAAAAACTAGTTTGTGGGCCTATTTAGGATTGGAAACACATCTTTTTTTAAGCATCTGTGGTTTGTGAATCATTTCCTTTTTTTCTGTTGTTTTTAATCAGTTGGAACACACTGATGTTTCTTCCTGCTTTTCTGTTCAGATTATTGTAGCTCGTGTGCAGTTATTTTTCTACTCAAGGTGGAACAGAGAAATTGTCTTGTGTGAAGACTGGGTTTTTATTTATTTATTTTTATCCTGCCTTTATTATTTTTTTAAATAAATAACTCAAGGCAGTGAACATACCTTCCTCCTCCTATTTTCCCCACGGCTATCAGCTGAGGTGGGTTGGGCTGAGAGAGAATGATTGGCCCAAAATCACCCAGCCGGCTTTCATGCCTAAGGCAGGACGAAAATTCACACTCTCTTGGTTTCCAGGCTGGTGCCTTAGACCACTAGACCAAACTGGCTCACATTTCAGTTAGTGTTAATTGCCCTTGAAGCCCTTGGTTTCAGTTAGATCTTTTTCAACTTTAGTCAGAAATGCTAGCAGCTGAATCAGTTGTGTAGTATGTTGTTCTGAAATGGGGTTCTTTCCACAGGTGTGGGAGAGATTGTGGGGAACCTCAGAAAGGAAGGAAAGGCATAGCCACCCAGTTTTCAGTTGAGTGAAGAGAAATCTGAGAAGACGTTGCTGAAAATATTCAAAAATTCTCTACGGCAATTAATTCACAATACATGAAGCTGAGAAATTGTTATTAGCAGTTTTCAAAATTCTGTATTTGCCCCCAAGATATTTTACAGGTAGTATCTTGACTTATGACTATAATGGTCTCTCCCAATTATGGTTGTAAGTTGTGATGGTTGTAAAGTGGATCATTATATAACCAACCCAATTTTAGTACTTTTTTTTTTTTTTGCAATGGTCAGTAAGTGAACATGGGATGCTGCAAATGGCTGTAAATGCAGGCTGTTTGCCAAGCACCCAAATTGTGGTCACATGTTATTTTGGAACTTTGGAATCGGGTCATAAGTACCTTTTCTACAGTTAGTCCTCAATTTATAACCAGTTGCTTAGTGACTTCAAATGGTCACTAAGTGACTGGTTATAAATTGAGGACTAGCTGTGTAAAATTCTGTGCATTCTTGAATTTTTGGTCTTGCTCACCTCTGTGGGGTTTGGCAAAGTTTTGTGTCTGTTTTACAACAGTGTTTTCATTGTTACACCTTTTGATCTTCCTTCACAGAAACACAAAAAGAATATCTTATTGTCAAGGAGGAAGCTGGCAAAGCAGGAAATAGGATGTCTTGGAACATAGATGGTCTGTTTTATAAATAATTTGTAGATAGTCAAAACAGAAAAGCCCCCCACCCATTCCCAAGGGTAGCTATGTGTCTTTTCAACAAAGCTGCAAGAAAGAAATCCAGGGTTTAAACACACCTATAAAAAGAAGTAGTTCTTTAAACTTTGTAGACTCTAGGCCTTATTATTCTCTCCATGTTTCATCATTTGCCTTTCTGTGAAAATTTCAAGGGGGCACTTTGAATTCTTAGAAGAAAAATGTAGTACCATGGCTTTGATAAAAGTCTGACATCTATGAATTTCTGCAGGTTATTCCTGTTTATGCTTGGGTGGGGGGAAAACTGGTGTGAAAGTGTGATTCCAGTGTAGCTTTTGCTGATAGCTCCATGAATAAATATTTTTGAATTTTAGTGAGCTCCAAATTTGGAGGGAAAGTCTAATTAGCTGAATTTTGCACATCCTTCCTAAAAGAGAAGTTTGTACAGACCCATTTTACATAGGTCACAACATCCTATACTTACGTGATCGCCATTTGAGGCCTTCATAACTGGCTTCCAAAAAGCAAAAACTACAGGGAATACAGCAGGAAGTCACAAGTTGCAGTCACATAACATTGCACTTAATGTTCGTGGATGATTCGCTTAATAACCATAGCAGTATTGACATTGTAGTTCAGTATGACATTATAGTTGAAAGTCACAAGACTATCCCTTACCAGTTCCAATTAGAGTCCGTAACTATGGCTTATCTATATGTTTATTGCCAGGATAATTTTTTTTAAAGGAACGGTGAAAGGTAAGGAGGTTTTACCAACGGTGATATCAAAAGCTATAAAGATGATTATGTTAGTTTCACCCCCATCTCATGTATGTAGAGGCAAATTTGTACATTTTTCCCCATTGAGGCTGTCTAAGACAGTGGCCCCCAACTTTTCTGGCAACAGGGACTGGTTTTGTCTTCTTTGAAAAATTGTCTTCTTTGCAGAAGTGGGGGGAGGAGGAAAATGATTTCACATGCAACCTAGATTCTGCACTTGTGCAGATGAAGCTTCACTGCTTCTGGTACTGGAACTGGTCCACAGCCCAGGGGTTGGGGAGCCTTATTCTAAGAGACTGAGAACCCGGTGATATATGTGAATCTACCCAGTAGTTTGGTTCAGGACAGAAATTAAGATCCACTTCAAAAATATTTCTAATTCTGGTTTTGAAGCAAGCCATAATTGTTTCGGTTAACTTGCATTGCTCAAGTAAGAAAAGGTAAGAATAAAGAATCTGTGTGAGGTCTTGGCACATTTTTGTCTCCCAGAATACACACTATGTAGTTGAAGAGTAAGAAGGTTGTACATAACCTCTGCCATTCATTACAGAAGTATATTCTGCCAGCTAGGTTGGAACTGTGCATGACGATACTTTGGACCATTTGAATCAGCCGAAATGCAGATAGTCATTGACTTAAAACTGCAGTGGAGTCCAGAATTTTCATCATATGTCATGACAGTTGTAAGACAAGGCACTCTGATTGACCCAATTTTATGACATCTTTTGTAGCAGTTTTAAAGCAAACACCATAGTTGTTAGGTGAACCCATTGTCTGCAATGGATATTTCTTGCTGGAAACCAGAAGTAAAATTAGTTCCTGCCCCCCCCCCCAAATCATCATAAATCATGGCCATGCGACCATGGGATGTTGCAAATGTTTATAAATGCAGGCTGGTTCCCGAGTGCCCAAAATGCAGTCATGTGACTACGGAGGGGCGGGGGGGACGACAGCATCAGAACTTCAAATATAGGTTGTAAGTACCTTTTGGGAGTCTATTGGACCTAAGCAAACAGTCGCAAGTCAAGGACTACTTGAATCACAAGTATATGAGTAACTATTTTGGGTTTTTGCTGAACAGACAGGGAATCAAATTTGCTCTCACTGGAAGTGTGCATGATGATACATCAAAAGGCTTCTTTCCATAGCTTATCTTTAGCTTTTGGTTATGACTTCTGGTAATATAATATTCTGGAAGGACATTGATTGCCACTTCTTTTGTGAGTTTGTTAGTGTGGTAAGCCTGCATATAATGACAAAAGTGAATCCTTTTAAGTCAAGAATTTCAGCAGCTTAATTTTAGACAAAATAGTACATGATAAAGATAAATTGTTACGGGAAACAGTTCTATTCCAATGTTAGGATGCGGGGATGATAATCTTCTCTGTGTGTTGTGGGGTGGGAGGATTAAGCCTTACATTTTGACTGGCTTCTTATTCTTGCTCAAAAACATTTTACTTGGAATGCTTTCCACAAAAAAGTCAGAGAAGTAGAAGTATAATTCTGTGTACAGGTAGTCCTCGATTTACAACAGTTTGTTTAGTGATCGTTCGAAGTTACAACAGCACTGAAAAACTTACTTATGACCATTTTTCACACTTACGACAGCTGCAGCATCTCCATGGGCCTGTGATCAAAATTCAGATGCTTAGCAACTGACTCATATTTATGACCATTACAGTGTCCCGGGGTCATGTGATCACCTTTTGCGACCTTCTGACAATCAAAGCCGATGGGGAAGCCAGTTTCATTTGACAACTGTTTATCAATTTAACAAGTACAGTGATTCACTTAACAACTGTGGCAAGAAAGGTTGTAAGATGGACAAAACTCATTTAACAAATGCCTCCCTTAGCAACAGAAATTTTGGGCACAAATGTAGTCGTACATTGAGGACTATCTGTACATATATCTGGGAATACAAAGAACAGGGTGAGTTGTTTCTGAGTAAAATACACATAAGAAACTTGCAGAGTGAGGTTCCATTCCTATCCCTTAGCCAAGTATTTCCAGTAACATGATGTTTTGAAATACATAAATAGAATTAATAAAATAGGACTGAACTCCTCAGTAATATTTAAGTAAATTAGGTTTGGCATATGTGTCTCTGTAATATGTGCATACATATGCATATATTTTATTACATTATGAGTCAATGTTACTTACCAGAGACAGTATCTAGCATTAACTACCTTTGTACCTTATTATTTCAATTCTGTTTTCCAACAAATGTTTAAGACTATGATTACATTCAGCATAAGTAATTAATTTTGACAATCTTCTTTGAAAAGAATAGCTTAAATTGATATTGTTATCATCCTCTATCTAGTTAGAGCAGTCTTGATTGTATGCCATATTCTGTTCCTGTTTCTTGAATTAGATTATAGGAGATGCTTGGAATGAAAGCATGTTTAAGTTGAAAGCAGAGGTTACAAAAGACATTTAACAGAGAAAACCAGTGAGTAACTATCAAACATAGCCTCCATCCCTGGTTCAGTGAGGCATTCTCTCAGGACAGAGGGGACCTTCTCTTGGTTCAAACTTCAAATTCTTTCATGATGAAAAAACCTTATAACCTTGTAACAATACAACTCTATCTATAACTCCGATCACTGAACGGATTGAAGACCTGATTACAATTTCAATCTATGAGCGAATTGGCTATAGATATAGATTTTGTATGGACAAGTATAATGAAATTTGTAACTAAATTTCATTATTAAAGGCTAAAAAAAGAAAGAGAGCTATATAAATGTATTGGTATGTACTTGGATAATATTTACATTGGATAAATATATAATTATTAACTGTCAATTGCTATAAATATTCTTTGCTTTTTTTTTCTTTTTTAAGCACCTTTTATGTGTAGTTTTAATATTTGCATTATAGATACCTTTCTGCTTTGTTTTCATTTTCTGTTTCTTTTAAAGCAATTAAAAAAATACACTCCTGTCTATATGGGCTGGAAAGTAAATTCCATCATATCAAATGTAAGCTACTGTATTAAGAAACCATATTCGGGGAAATGCATTTTAGGAGTGCAATCAATAAGGGTGTTTTGCTAACCAGTAGCGCTGATAACTCACAATAGGTTGTTCTGCTCAGCACATGAGGATTCATCTTTTTCTGACAGCTGTGACCCTTATGACACAGTTGGTCTTGGCAGAATATCCAGAACAAGATGATGTTTATCTCCATTAACTTTTTCTATCAACTTGCTAAAAAAAACTACTTTAAATTATAGCAGTATGCTAAACTTCAGTCTTCTTAATTTGTTGTATTTTTTTTAAAAAAATTCTTGTCTATCTCTGCATTTGTTTTCACTCTGTTTTAATGTTTTAAAATATTAAAACAAAAACATCCTATAAACCTATTGTAAACAATACATATATTAAAAAGAATAAAACATAACTTTGGGCACAGTTTGAAATATTCCCAGGATGTGTTTTAATTATCTACAACTTTATGAGATGTTGCATACTGGATTGTAGAAAAGTAGTAGGTTGAAGGTACTTAGCACTAAATTCATAACAATATTTTTGTTTCTCCATACTTCATAATATTTTAGAGCTTTGGATTTCAAATAGTATATTACATGGGCTTCGTGCATCACACTAAACTGTGGATTATATTTACCATGGTTTGAGTAACAAGCTACAGTTGTCTGGATTCAAATAACATGGTGAGACAAAAACCATTGTTTACAACCACAATAACAGGTTTTAAAGAACAAGATATGCCAAAATACAACTAACAGATGAAGAATGTATGTATGATCTTCCCTTTCATTCAGTTTCTCTACCTTCATTCTTAGAAGGTAGAGTACTGCAGAGTTAAAACATGAGGAATCAGAAATGATTTCCAATGTGATCCACAGGTGAAACAGGACAGACACGCATGTCAGTTGGAGGCAAGAGATGAATGAGAAAATAGTAGCAATTGCTTTTATTAAAGGATGGTGTGTTTGTGGAAAAAAAATAAGTTCTATGCATGGTTGCTATATTGGATGGCTTTTAAGACACTGAGCTTGTCGATCAGAAAGGTCAGCAGTTCGGCGGTTCGAATCCCTAGTGTCGCGTAACAGAGTGAGCTCCTGTTACTTGTCCCAGCTTCAGCCAACCTAGCAGTTCGAAAGCATGTAAAAATGCAAGTAGAAAAACAGGGACCAC
>JANHJO010004036.1:81525-97712 GCA_032468235.1 Pseudoxyrhopus heterurus | reverse complement strand
AGTATTCAGATGCTACGGAGATTAGAGATGTTTCTTTTTGGTGTTCTGAGGGGGGAAATTGGCCTGTTGGCTTAAAAGGGAATAATTTGAGGCATTAAGCTGATCTTTAAACAATTTTTTTAAAGCTTTCCAGTTTCTCCAACAACAAATTTTTGTATTTTAAGCATTTATAGTCTATGTCATTTAATGTTGATGTTTTTAAACTCTGGAATGTTCTAGTTATGATCAACAAAAATGGGTTGCTCATCAAATATATGACAAGTTGGCAAAAAACATACAAATCTGTAAAACAAGATGGCCTTGCCAGCGTTTATCATCCTGCTCTGAACAGAAAGTACTTGCAAAACCTAACACTGTTTCTTATATTCATCATCCCACAGAGCTCCTGCAATCATACCGTAATAGTAGATAGTATTATTTGGCTCTACTGTAGAATGAGCCAGAATTTCTAAAGAGAGAAAAGAAAAATGACCATTTTCCTAAATTAAGCAGATCCAGAAATTAAATTATGTTAAATATTTAACAAGAGGAAATTGCAATTGAAAACAAGAAATAAGTAAAGAATAATTGTGAAGTAATGGTTTTACTTTTTCCAGCCAAAATAGGTAACAAATAAATAACTAGTAGTTATTTGTAGTTAATAAATAATACAATTTACAAAGTTACAATGCTCATCCCTGATTTATATGTCATCGCATTAGCTATTGGTGCTACCACTTTAAATTTACTTCAAACATTATAATCCTTGGCTGTCACGCATGTTTTACTGTATAGTAGCTCAAATCCATAAATTTTAAAACAAGGCTCTGAATTCCATAATTAAGATAAATGATTTTTAAGACTAATACAGGAAGCCATTCTGAGTGCTGTTCCTAGTGACTTTTCTAGATGACACTGAATTATAAATCAATATGCACATTACAATAAGTGAGCTTGTTTTGTATTATAATAGGGAGTGCTGTGATGTAACAATAATTATGTTGGCTGGTTCATTGTTGCACTTCCAATTGGTACTATATCTGACACCTTAGCATTATATAGCATTTGTAGGGCATCCTGAAAGAAATGCAAGCATTTGATTTGACATGCAACTTCTGAAAAATAAACCAAATGCTGAGACAAAGAAAGATTTGTAATTGTATTTAATGAACATTTTTCTACAGAACATCACTTTTCTTGCTTATTACAGTAAATGTCTTGTCTTAAAAAATAAACCTAGAGAGGAACAAAGGTGATCTGAGTGGAAAATAAAACTTCTATCACAGGAAGCAACATAGAAGTTTATTTCAACCTGTAATCTAGCTGTGTGCCTTTTAGTAACTGATTCTACAAGTTTCTAAGAAATGTAGCTCATTTCCATACTAGTGATTTATAGTGTTTTCACAGCACCACCCAAACATTATTGAAGTGATACAAAGCCTGGCTTCCCTGTTGTTTTGGCACAATAGTTGAACAATTGTAGGAGATACTCGTAACTCCCTAGTGTGGAAATGACCTTTGTGTTAGCCAACAATGTGATTATTAATGTATCTGTTCAAAAAGTAAGTGATTGTAATACTAAAATGGTTTGAGATTATTTGGTTAGGGAAGACAGAGTTCTAATAGGCAATAAAAAATGTGTTTAGGCAGCAAACCACCACATATATTTTCCAGTATAGTTTTAATACAGATGGGAAGTCCAGAAATTCCAGCAGCATTTTATTCTTGCTGGAGTATGTCCTACCTATCTTTTATATGTAGTGAAAACTAAAAAGAACAAATGCTTTAACAACGTTCATCCCAAAGTGTATCGTTAAATGTCTATGAAGATTCTCAGTCATTCAGGTCATGGTTGTCCCAAAGGTGCTTTTTCAAGAGGCAACTGGACTTTCTGTTTTTTCTTTGAAGACATTTCACTTCTCATCCAAGAAGCTTCTTCAGCTAGTCCAGTTGCCTCTTGAAAAAGCACCTTTGGGACTTTAACAATATTGTTACATTTCTCTTTAAAGTAATTGACTCCATTTAGCTTTCAACCAGTCCTTCGAAAGCATGAATAATGTGGTGTTTCTGTTACCAGACCACACTATTTCAGATTGCTTCTATGCAGACCTGTCATGAGTCACACACAGTAGACAGAAAAAGATAAGAAAAATCTCTCAACTTTTCCTTCACATTCTGTTTCTTTGCTAAGAAAGAACATTTTGTCATGTAATCTCCTCACCTGCTGCCTGGAGTCAAAATCCCAAAGAACTAAAGTACTCCATTTATGGGTTTAATTATGCCCCCTGATATTATGTGGAATCATAGCTTTGGTGTGGATTCAAAAATTTCCACTTCATCGAATTACCAACTATCCCCAAATGCTTTTCTGAAATCAATTCAGGCATTAAGCCAGAAGTATGGCTTTGCAGATCCTTTAGGGAAGCTTGCATTTATAAGTCTTTATGTACAAATGGTGTACTATGCTCTGGGTACAAAAATTGGACAGAGTCCTCAGTAAGTGGCTAACAGTTCATATTATGTCCCCATGCTATGATTTTTTTTGCATGTGTTGTGCAAAATTTACATTTTCCTGAAAAAAATGGCATCAAGGGATCCATCGCACAAAATTTCCACAGTATTTCCCAAGTCTTCAGTACTATTTTTATATGACAAATTCTAGGGGAGGGGATGCCCACTATTCAGCAAGCTTCTGTTGTAAATTCCTGTAGCTTGTTCATGCATGCTGTGTTAATATATTTTTCCTCATTATATTTTCAAATATTTAACAAGTAGAAGACCATTTTCAGACTATACCTCTTGAGTACGGGTAGTCCTCGACTTATGATCACAATTGAGCCCAAAATTTATGTTCTAAGTGAGATATTTGTTAAGTGAGTTTTGCCCCATTTTACAACCTTTCTTGCAGTTTTTAAGTGAATCACTATAGTTGTTAAGTTAGTAACACAATTGTTAAGTGAATCTGGTTGCAAAAGATGCTCATATGACATGGGACACTGCAACCATCATAAATATAAGTCAGTTGATAAGTGTCTGAATTTTGATCACATGATGATGGGGAAACTGCAACAGTCGTAAGTGTGAAAAAGTGTAAAAGAAATTCAGTGCCATTGTAACTGAACACACAGTAAATGAACTGTTGTAATCAAGGATTACCTGTAGTTGTACAATAGTTGCGTGGATTATTGGGTGTGATTGCAAAGTAACGCACTTCTAAGTCCTTTCCAAATCTTGATGTAGTGTTTCAGGCATTTGCTCTGATGAAAAATTGTTATCTTAGGAGAAAGAGAAAAGGCAGATTGTGCCAATTTCAGCACTTACTCAAGATCAGATGTAATGAGAATGGGAGTTTCAGAGTGGAGGCAAGAGTAGCAAACTATAGTTTAGTCAATTTTTGATCAACCAGGACCCCAGTGTATCGCACTTGTTGGAAAGAATATAGCAGAAGGTAAAAGTATAGTGGTACTATGGGCAACCCCACATAAATTTAAATCAATTTTTTTGGCCAGTTTTAGCCAAAATGGTATAATATAGTATAATGACTGAGGCTGCAGAGGCAGAAACCAGTGGTTTAAGGGCTAGAGATTGGCTCTAATATCTCATCCATCTTCCTAAGCCGTCAAGCATCCTGTCACTTTAGAAAGGTGGAACAAAAATCCTAGAGTTTAAATTTGGAGAATGGATAGCTAGACTTCTGACTTCTTTGCACTGCAGTATATCTGCTCATCTATTATGGTTATGTTTTTGCCTGCAGTAGAGACTAGTCTAGCTAAATTGTGTCTAAGAGTCTTCTGCCAAGTCTAGCTGAAAGCCGAATTAAGGATTAAGTGTCTGGAGACCTGAGATTTACTGCTGAGCCTGATAGCTTGGACTCATCTGAAAGAGTTCTAAAGCAGTACTGTGGTCACAAAAAGAAAATACACGCATAGGAATTATTAATAATGCAGTTTAGCTTGAAGCTAAAGGATATGTAGGCTTTAACTTGAATTTAGTGCCATTGCTAGAAAAAAATCAACTTTGCAAGTACAACTCAATCTATTTCAATCTCAAACTCTCATCCAGAAGTGATTCCTGAGTTGCCAGTATGCAGTGAGTAAATGAATTAACTTACAATATATCCTGGTGCATAGGCCATCTCAATCTTTTGAAATTCAGAATAGACTTTCATTCAAGGAATGCTATCTACTACTTCCTTACCAACCTCATAGCTTTTCTTTATTTATGTGTCGAAGACCAATTAGGGGAAAAAACAGAATTCAAAGATGAGTATTTTAGAATCAAGATAGATGTCTGTGTGTATGTGAGTTCCTCATTACTCATCCCTGTTTGAGTAATATATCCTGACTTAAGCCCACTTCCAGGCCTTTAATTACCAAATTATTAACCATGTTTGTGCTTTTGTTTACTCAGTTGGAGAGTTGAGTGTAATGTCATCTTGGAAAAAAATTATGAAGATTCAAGTTAATTGGGACAGAAGCAACATTTGTACTATAAAATATCCTGCTGTTTTTCTAATAGCTTATTCTGTCAGAAGACATGATGAGATTTACAAGTGGGCAAAACATTGGTTGATATATATAATTTAATTTTATCTATACCGAAGTTTTTAGGCTGGTAGATTTTAAAATAACAGCTTAGGATGCAAGATAGGAAGACTGACAGCAAAGCTAGAAGAAATGATAGGCTTGTTTGTTTCTTGATGAGCATAAACCACTATAATTTGTGCATTTCTTGGGTGGAGTCTAACATTTACTTTTGGGGAGTGAGATTGGGGACTAAGAAATGAACAATTCTTTCTGAGTACATATGAATTCCTTTCATGGGGTCTAACCTACAATGTGGTTTATCTGACTGACTTGGCATTTTGAGTGCAAAGTTTGAAAAACATAATTTAAGACTTAGTTCTCTGTCTGATCACAGACAGTTGTAGTTTATTCAAATTGTGGTTTAATGGTTAAAGAGAGAGAATAGGTCCCAAGCTTTTATTCTCTTAGCTCCTTTCCCTTTGCTCCTGCTAAGTCATCAGTCATATTTCCAAGAAACTGCCTTCCTTTCTAACTTAATTGACTGTCCTGTATGTTCTTGATTTGTTTTCTTCCCATATAGCTGTTGGGCAAGAAGAGTCTGGGGCTTTCCTATTGCTGAGTTAAATTGCTATTCACTCATTTTTGAATTTTTTGAATTGGCAGAAAACAACTAGCAAACAAATTTGCTGCCCTGTTGTTGATCCTTATCTATCTAGCATTTATTACATCTACATTTGGCTTGCAACTAAAATGACTAATAGAAGTCTCCCCAGTTGGCTTGGCATTTGATTCTGAAATGAGGCACTTCTGGCAGATCAGTGGAGTGAAAACAGAATTTGTAAAAGTTAAAGTAAGGAGTAGAAGAGATTGATGGTAGAAGCCTAGTCAGACAGATTGGAATACAGATGTTCTGGTCACTGATTTGATTAGCTTGTCATGGAAACATCCAGGTTTGAAGCAGTGTCTGATGAATTCCTTTCTTAAGAGGCTTTGAGCAATCAATCATTCCCCTAGCACAGGGCTGTCAAACTCGTGGCCCGCAGGCCAGATATGTCACACACTGGCCACACCCACACCCAGTTTAACAAAGGGGGGGAAGTCACAATGTATCAAGTGATAACGCCGTGACGACGTGAGTTTGACACCCCTGCCTTAGGAGATCATGTGATCAGTAAGAAACTTGGGAAACATTAATACTTCCATAGTTCTTCAAATTCCATCACCACTTCTAGACTTATCGTTTCCTACCCTGGCACCTCTTTCTCTAGTGTTCCATGCACAGAATCCCCCAATGTCACCACTGCTAAGAATTTGTGGAATTGAAATTCACACATCTGGAAGATGCCAAGTTTTAGAAAATGTTGTCTAGACTGAGTGACACGCTTTCCGTATGTATGAATGTATGTTAGGGTTGCACTGAATAAAACAGTAACACATATTTTTCATATTAAAAAAGTAACCATTTCACACGTTCCCCCTTTTGTTCCTTTTCAGAACAATGATTCCTATCACTGAATTCCGCCAGTTCTCTGAACAGCAGCCAGCCTTCCGTGTTTTGAAGCCATGGTGGGATGTATTTACAGACTATCTTTCTGTTGCCATGTTGATGGTTGGTGTGTTTGGTTGCACATTACAGGTAAATAAACAGGACTCCAAGTTAAAAATGAATAATACCACAGAAGCAGGACTGTGATGTGTCTCAGATTCTAAATGCTGGTAAAAAAAAAAGATTTAAGATCATGGATACTAGAATTATTTGTTCATCTGCTCAAGTAACATAACAGACCGATTTGCTGTAGTGTTACTCAGCTTTTGGAGTAGTGGGCTCCAGAATCACATGTCCTTTAAATAATATGATATAGGAGAAAAGCAAGCAGAGTTGGTGGGTGGAGTTAAACATGTCATCAGTTTAGAATCTTTAATTCTTAACTAGGATCAATTTAGTGCTAACCATTAGTTGACTAGATTCTTGTGCATAGGTTTGTATAAATCTATGCTGCAACTTTACTAATGGTCCTGATTCTTTGCTTTGACAAATATCTTTTTATTTAGCTATCATATTAATATAAGGTCTGGTTGTCCTACTCTACACTTGACAGCTGATAGTTCCAGGTTAACATCTGTTTTAAATTATAGATCTATATAAACTTGATCCTATTCAAGTTAGGCAAAAAGAACCAGGACCATTGTGTAGATTGCAGCATAAACAATTTATTGAAGCCCATACACAAGAATCTAGTCAACTAACAGTCAGCACTAACTGGCACTAGATAAGGGCCAATGGAATTTATAGGAAGATGGAGTTGGATCTCTTGTGCTAATGCAAGGACTCTAAACTGGTGTCATGTTTAACTCTGCCCCCCCCCCTCTGCTTGTTCTTCTCCTACATACAACGAATCTTTGGCACAGTTATATGTGTGTCCAAATGGAGTGTTCTCATAACCTGTGCTCACACATTTGTAGTACATTGGAAAAGATTCTCAAGTGTATGGCTTGAGGTCACAGAGTTGTTTGCAGCTCTAGGCTTTGTATGCAACCCCAGCAACTCTCTAAAAATTGCTACATGATTAAATCCAGCGTGACAAAAAAAAAGGTAGTTAATGAATACATAGGTAGTAAATATTTTGATTTAATTTCATTAAATACAATTTTGTTTGGTCCTGATACCTTCCTTTTGATCTAAATGTTTAGATCAAAACTAATACGGTAAGATTCATGCTCTTGGTATTTGCTAATTTGGAAAGGGGAGGGGAACATAACTTTTTCTTTTGAATTTATTTTTAAAGGATGAGGAAAAAAATAATTTGAAGGAAAGAAGGGAAAAGATTGTATTAAAGATTTACAAAATGAACAATTATGTAGGAGTTTACAAAGAGAAAACATATTCCACTGTTATTCTGATAAGTCACTTTAGATTGGAACAGATACGAAGATAATTGCACAAGAGTTTAGCATTTTAATTTCTCTAACATTTCAGCCAAAAATCTCTTCATCCTATATCTCATCTTTTATCTATTAGCAAATAATATAGCCTCATTACTCAATGAGCAAAAATTCATTCAGTTACTAATAGACACACACATACACACAATCTTAAACAAGTAAACCAACTTGTTTTCTTTTCTTTTCCTTTCCTTTCCTAAAGGAGTTCCTTTCCTTTAATTAACCCAGTAATTTATAATTTTCTCTAAAAATGCAACAACAAAAGACCCTTCCATATATCATCTCTCATTTCTATAAACAAATCCTTAAAGCCTTGTCATTAAGGCTTAAGAAAAATTCCATTAAAAGCTACCAGGAATAAGAACATATTGAAAATCTTGATCTTTAATCCCTTCAAATACTGTCACATAAATTAATTTATCATTTTTTCTGTATTTCCTCTCAGAAACTCCTTCGTAAGCTTAACACTGTCCTTCAATTTTAACACCACAGCCTATCACTGTCTCTAAAAATACAACAAAAAAATCTTACACACATGCACACATATACAATATATATATATATAAATCCTTGAGTGAAAAAGTCTACTTTATTATCCTCCTTTTAAAAATCTTGATTTTTATTCCTTTTAAGTAGCTGATTTCTTTTCATTTGCTCTTCATCTTTTCTCACAATCTCCTTTATAAATATAACGCATGTCTTTTGTAGGTCCACAATAAAAAGTTGTCCACGTCACTTTTCTGAGTTGAAATCCACACATCCAAATTATTCTTCTGATCTATGATTTGGGTGTCCTTTTTTACTATTAAAACATCAGCCAGTACAGTAAATCCAGTTTAATACTGTATCTTGGCCAATATCTTTCTTGTAGCCTGTCATTTTTAAATTAATATCCAAAGCAGCCTGATCCTTGGTTGTATTCTCTTCTATCTCCTGTTTTAAACCCGTTTTTATAGTAGCAGACAATCTTAAAAGTTCTGAGTGCATTGTTGCCAAATATCCTTCCAGATTTAAAATACTTTTTTCCATTTTATATTGTTCAGCACTTTTGAGTTTATATATATATATCTGAGTATGCAAGGCAAAGAATATAGTCTTTCAAAGGTAACGTTCTGCAAAGACAAAGTCATCTAGATCAGGCGTCCTTAACCCCGGTCAAGGGATCAGCATCAGTCCGTGGCATGCTAGGAACCGGTCTGCACAAACAAACAAAGCCCCGTCCGTGGGATGCAGGCAGCATACAAAATCATGCCCTCTTCGATCCGCGGAAAAACCTCTATTCACAGTACTGGTCCCTGGTGCCCAAAAGGTTGGGCGCCACTGATCTAGATAATAAATTTGCCTTTTTTTGCACTGACTGTTGCTGTGGATTTTGCCTTTTATTGAAAGGTAGTTCTCCATATATTCCAGAGTGTTTCCTCTTTCTCTCTTACTGGAATTCAATTCGTTGGATTAAAAACAACATTGAAAAATCTGGAACATAACAATTTTTAATGTGTATGATACAAATAGCATTCAAATGCTATATATATGGCATTAAATTGTTCCTATTCTCTCTTTCCTTCCACATACTGTATTCCACCTTTCTTGAATTGGCAGTCAGTAGCAGTTATATGCAGGACTGAAATTCTTGACTCTAAAGGCCTGTATTCTTTGCCAGAGGCCTAGTGCTAACTAAACTTCCTACTTCTGGCTTTTCCCAGTCAGTATATGTATTACCAGGATCACGAGAGTCCATGTAAATTGTTTCCGAGATGCGAACAAAATTATTTGTGGGAGCAGAAGATAATGGAAACCGCAAGCATATAGCAAGTAGGTGGAATTTGAGAATCTGGTTTGGCATAATATTGCAGCCAGAGTAGGAATATTATTAAATAAAAACTCTGGATGTAAGGTCCTGGTGCCAATGACCTGTATCTAAATTAGTGATCCAGATGTCTTCTGTCCTTGTGGAATTTGCAGCTAGACTGGAAGGAGGTGCTAAGAGAAGGGCGAGCTTGGAGCTCTTAAACTGCAGAAAGCAGCACAAAATCCCTGAAGCCTTATCTGACCGTTCCCAAAGGAATGCAGTTACTCTGACAAGATTCTTGTAACACAGGGGACTGACAGTAAAGTTTCTGTTTGAGACTGTTCACGAATGGCCCTGGTTGCTTCCGCGTGATACCACTCTGTCATGCTCCTTTACCTGAGGATGCACTGTTTTGCCTTCTGCAATCTTTCAACATGACTATCATGGCAAGATACAAATTGCAAGTACAATAGTAACAGATATCAGGGAAAATACATCATCAACAGCATTGTACCATATCGCACACCGTAGTGTAATATGATACTTGATGATACTTCAGATCGAGACTTAATGTGGTTTGCTTTGTTTTGACTTTGTAATTTGGGTGAATCCACCCATCACGGCTTGTCAATCTCTTGAAGTAAAAAAGCTAGAGCAGGGGTCTCCAAACGGCAGGCCGTGGCTCAGAACCAGGCGAGAACCCATTAGGAACCGGGCCATGCAAGCAGTGGGCAAGCGCACGTGTGAAGCTGTATTAGTGCAAGTGGCACACTTGTGCGCTACTATCCCCTTTCCTTCCCCACCATGAGTCCATGGAGCTAGAAAGTTGAGGACCAGTGAGCTAATGAGTAAAACTCAGGAAAATAGCAAGTAAGAAAGCAGATTTTTGAATTTATACTGCTGCTCATTTCCTCTTCTGTAAACAGAGCTGCTTTGCTGGCACAAATCTGTGATTATTCAGATCATATCAGAAATTCAGACCAATGCGTCATTTGCAGTATCCTTATTACTAATCATGGGACCAATTGTTAAATACGAAGAATTATTTTCTGCAGAGAATTGCAGTCCACAGCAAAGAATTTGAAAACACTTGTTTGTATTCAAGCATTCTGTATTTGGGCATTGTAGTTCTAAAACTTAAAGCTTCCCCCACCCTAATATTTTTCCCTTAAAATATGAGGGCCATCTTATATTGAGAATATAATATTAGAAGCAGATGGATTTTTCATCTTTCTTTTTGAGGTGGGAAGTCAACTGAAATTCACAATCATCTTTCTTTTGATAAACGTAGTAGTGTTTTGGGTTGCAGAGGTAGAACTGGCCTAAAAACAAAACTTTTGTTAAAATTGGAACTGGTAACATTTAAGCCACTTCATGGACCCTATGACTTGTATATTTCCTATAGGTTGATGGAGAATAGCTCCTCGTCCTTTCCCTCTGCAAGATTACCTCATTTGTCCCATCTATTATGAGGCTTGGGAGGGCATAGAGCGAAGTGTAATTACAGCTGTTCTTAATATGTGGGTCTGGCAGTCCATTCCTGTTGTTGAAGTTAAAGAGGCCTGGCCCTTAAGCTGCCAGGGTTAGTTTCATGCTCCCCTTCAAATAAATGCAGGGTTTAATGAATATACAAATACATGCCCCTGTTGGCAGTTGAAGAGATGCCCATAATAACAATCTGAAACACCCATCTGGCCATTTTGATGGTAAAGAGAAGGTCCTGTGATTTTCTTCCTTGTTGCTAAGCAACTACAGGACATATTTTGCATGCCGTTTTGTCTCCCAGGCTGCTGGAATACCCAGATGGGAAATGATACAGCTACAGAAGAGAAAGGAGCAAAACTGCTGTTCATTGTAAAGATTTAATCATCTGTGTCCAATTTTTCCGTTGGAAGTAAACACGGGTGACTTTTGAAATGTTAGATTTTATAAAGGGGGCCTTTGAGCGACTCATGCCACCCAAATGCAGAGGCTCATGGTTTGGAATTTTTATTCTGCATGAATATAGTGGAATATAAAATATTTCAAAAGCTCTGGTCTATGCTATTGGCCAGCCCACCCAAACTGATTCTAGTTTTAGGAAATACAATTGGAAATAGGTTCCAAAACATTATTCAGGGCAGAAAAACCTGGTTTAGAGAAAAGTATTAACTTTTTGCCTATGACTTGAAATCTTATGCCTTTGAAACCATCCAGGCTTCCAGTCTGAAACCTCAGGCTGTGATTATCTGCCAAATTTCCTAAAAGGTGCATCTATATTTCTATATGTTTCAATATTTAAAACGCCATATTTGTGTGTCTCCTTTCCCACAGTTTGTGGTGAAATGGAGACTTGCAGACTTCGGATAGCAATATATATTGCAAGAGAGGGAAAACATCTATTACCTGCTGTGAATGGAACAGGCTAACAAATATATATGGTACATGCAATAAAATCTAATACTGTGATTTTCTTCGTATGGTTATTTAGTTCAACAATCAACATCAAGTGAAAAGGATAAATAGCCTTTGAAACAGATAGTCAGGTTGAAATGTTGGTGGCCAGAAGAATATAATAGCACTATAGTTAGTTATCATTTTTACATACAACTGAGGTCTTCAGAACTTAGGGAGATGGCATGATTCAAATTCCAAATCTAGAAATTTTATAGGTAGAGATGGCAAAGTGTATAGGTGTCTGACCTTTTCTTCCTTCGCTAAAAGAGAAACTTGCCTCAAAATTATTTTCAAAATACAATTTTTGTTTGTGTCCATTTCAGGTGATGCAGGATAAGATCATATGCCTTCCCAAAAGAGTCCAGCCTTCTCCGAACATATCTCACCTTAATATGTCAGATATGGACTCCAGTGCAGCTCAGTTCCTTCCACCCAAGCCATCCACACCTCCTGCCACTGTTGAAATGAAGGGCTTAAAGACTGACTTAGACCTCCAGCAGTACAGCTTTATAAATCAAATGTGCTACGAACGTGCCTTGCATTGGTATGCAAAGTACTTTCCATATCTTGTCCTTATACATACATTGATCTTCATGCTTTGTAGCAACTTTTGGTTCAAGTTCCCAGGATCCAGCTCAAAAATTGAACATTTCATTTCCATTCTGGGGAAATGTTTTGACTCTCCTTGGACCACAAGGGCTTTGTCAGAGGTTTCTGGAGAAGACTCTGAGGAGAAAGACAACAGGAAGAACAACATCAGCCGGTCAAACACGGTCCAGCCTAGCACCGAAGGCAATTTGGTCAGGACTCAGTCCTTAAAATCCATACCTGAAAAATTCATTGTGGATAAAGGAACTCCGGGGGCTTTGGACAAAAAAGAAGGAGAGCAAGCTAAAGCATTATTTGAGAAGGTGAAGAAATTCCGTCTCCATGTTGAGGAAGGTGATCTACTCTATGCTATGTATGTTCGCCAAACAGTGCTGAAAGTGATCAAGTTTCTTATTATTATTGCATATAACAGTGCGCTTGTTTCAAAAGTTCAGTTTACGGTAGATTGCAATGTTGACATTCAAGACATGACAGGATATAAGCACTTTTCTTGCAATCATACAATGGCACATCTTTTTTCTAAACTCTCATTCTGCTACTTATGCTTTGTAAGTATTTATGGACTGACGTGCCTTTACACTTTGTACTGGCTGTTTTACCGCTCTCTGAAAGAATATTCGTTTGAGTACGTCCGGCAAGAGACTGGAATTGATGATATCCCAGATGTCAGGAATGACTTTGCTTTTATGCTCCACATGATAGACCAGTATGATCCTCTTTACTCGAAAAGATTTGCTGTGTTTCTTTCAGAGGTCAGTGAAAACAAACTGAAGCAGCTGAATTTAAACAATGAGTGGACTGCCGATAAACTCAGGCAAAGATTGCAAATGAATGCCCATAACCGTTTGGAACTGCAACTGTTTATGCTGTCTGGACTTCCTGATACAGTCTTCGAAATTACAGAGCTTCAATCCTTGAAACTTGAAATTATTAATAACGTCATGATACCAGCTACCATTGTGCAACTCGACAATCTCCAAGAGCTCTCCCTATACCAATGTTCTGCAAAGATCCACAGCGCAGCCTTGGCATTTCTAAAAGAAAACCTGAAAGTCTTGAATGTCAAGTTTGATGACTTCAGAGAACTTCCACCTTGGATGTACGGGCTCAGAAATTTAGAAGAATTGAGCTTAATTGGTTCTTTATGTCACGACATTTCTAAAAATATAACTTTGGAGTCTTTTCGAGAGCTGAAGAACCTTAAAGTTCTGCACATTAAAAGCAACCTGTCCAAAGTCCCACAGTCTGTAGGTGATGTTTCAAGTCACCTTCAAAAAATGTGCATTCATAATGATGGCACTAAACTAGTAATGCTGAACAACCTGAAAAAAATGGTCAACCTGACAGAATTAGAGTTGGTGCACTGTGATCTGGAGCGCATTCCTCATGCTGTTTTCAGCCTTAATGCTCTTCAGGAGCTGGATCTCAAGGAAAACAATCTGAAATCTATAGAGGAAATTGTTAGCTTTCAACACCTTAGAAAACTTACAATCCTAAAGTTATGGCACAACAGTATAACCTATATCCCTGAGCACATAAAGAAGCTCACCAGTCTAGAACGGCTTTCTTTTAGTCACAACAAGATAGAGGTTCTCCCATCCCACCTTTTCCTATGCAACAAAATTAGATATTTAGACTTATCTAACAATGACATACGATTCATCCCCCCTGAAATTGGGGTTCTACAAAGTTTACAGTATTTTTCCATTTCTTGCAACAAAGTAGAGAGTGTGCCAGACGAGCTGTACTTTTGCAAAAAAATCAAGACGCTGAAGATTGGGAAAAACAACTTGTCTATTCTTTCACCTAAAATTGGAAATCTAGTGTTGCTATCCTACTTGGACATTAAAGGAAATCACCTGGAATTTCTTCCCCATGAACTTGGTGACTGCAGAGCTCTTAAAAAGAGCGGACTTGTGGTTGAAGATACCTTATTTGAAACTCTGCCTTTGGATGTTAGAGAACAGATGAAGGCCGAATAACATTCTTAGTACTCGGTGCAAACTTTCTGCCAAATGCCTTGTACATAACTAATATGCCTTCAAGTCTTTACCTTATTTTGACGTTTTATATATGGATCATTTTGGAATATATGTATTACATGTAAATGTTTATATTTATATAAGCTTTCTTTTTCTATCCCATCCACTTCCATGTTTACTTTTTTTTAATTTTAGCCTTATATTGTATGTCTCTACTTTTTACTCTGCTTTGTTGAGATCAAATTGCTGACATCTGCCTTTAAAAAGTGCCCTAGGTCAAAAGAAGATCATCTTTAAAAAATAAATAATTTAGGTAACTTATTTAAGTAGAATAATTTATGGTTACTGTAGCAACTGGGATGCTTTCTATTCTTTTCAAAAATCACCTAAATGCTTTAAAACTGAAATGTGTTCTTTATCTTGTTTATTTCCTGATTGCAGGTAATTGTGGCTTCTGCAAGTCAAATTGCCCTGTCCTTGGGACTTCTTTATAGCAAAACAGTAAAGTAACCAAACATTGATAAAAGATACTTCTTTTGCTGATGACTGTTCTGTGCTCATCAAACCTATGCTGCTATTGCTGGCAATAGAACTTGTTCTTTAGAAGACTGAATTAAAATCTCACTTTAGCTAGGATTCAGTTTTATTTAAATTTCTTTTGAGTCTCTTGACTCCATCTTTAGTATTCTTAGTTATAATCAGAACATGAGTCTGGAGATTATGTTCTGACACTATGAATCTTTCTTTCATCTCTGCTTTTGTATGTTAACTGTGATTCCTAAATCTACATTAGTAAGTCTTTGCAAATTGCAACCAGATACGATTTTGCACAAAGTAGTTTCTATCATGAATCTTTCCATCGTGAATACCTTCATAATTATCTATCGGTGCATTTACATCATAATTATAATTATAAAGAGAGGGAAAGATCAAATTTATGCTGTTTTAATAAGGGGGCTTTTTTTCTTCATCCTAGTTTCCCACAAAGAATTATAGGAATTTAACTGAGTGGGAGGGTTAAAAATTCTATTAATTGTTTCCTCAGCTTCTCTCACTCTTAAGAAAGTACAGCATCCTAGATTCCCATGAAGTGACAAATGTGTGGTTGTGAAATATTTTGGACTTGATTTTCCATGAAAATGTACCATGCAAATCAATTACTATGATAGTAAACAAAGTCATGCAAGTCATGAAATAAGGAATTTCTAGTCTTACAAAACTACTCATGCTTGGTTGGAGAGAAATAATTCAGTTCAGAAGGATTTATTTCCAGTATGTTACAAAAAAAAATGGAATATTTGCTTAAACATAGCCCTGCACTGTAGAGAATATTCCAGTAAGATGTCTACATGTGGAAGAAGTCTTCCCTGAATATAGTCATTACAGATGGAACTTGCACTTGAGCATCTATCATCAAATCATTGAAATGCTAGATGGATTAGTATTAGAGGTATGCAAGGTGTTCGCAACTAATTGCTTGTGACTGCAGTCAAGCATCTTAGTAGTTTATTGTAATGGGAAAGAAGAAGAATAGGCTCAGATTTATATACCCTTATCGCCTTTTCCATCGTGGACAAAAGTTGTAAAAGAAGCCTGACACGTGAAAAAGAAGAACCCAGGTAGAGGCCCTGGGCAGGACACAAATAAAGACCCTGAGTGAGAAAGAATGGAGGTCCAGGGTGGGGTACAGATTTAGGCCCTGGCAGTTATACAAACAGAGGCCCTGGGCAGGACATGAATGGAGGCCCTGTGGCATGTGAAGAAGCCCCGGCTGAACTGGCACAAAAGAAGCTCTGCCAATATAGGAGTGGGGCATGGTACAGCATGCATAACTGCGGGCAGGGCTGGGTGATGGAACAGCTGGTGGCAGCAGATAAGTAGGTTATAAAATGAGGTGGGCCCAAATTTTGTTCACTTGAGGGA
>JANHJO010004036.1:38988-51300 GCA_032468235.1 Pseudoxyrhopus heterurus | reverse complement strand
CCCACTTCTCTTTTAGCTTCATTTCCCCCCCCCCCCCCCCGCAGGCAGTGATGGGAGAAAACTCTAATGGCCCATTACAGCACAGTAGTTTTCAAGATAGCTCGGAATCCTCCTGGGTTCTTAAACTGTTCTGTAAAGAATTAATGCAGGGTTAATAAAGTTTATCTTTCAGCATTTCTGTCTATGCTACTAAAACTCTCATTGTCATAACCTTTATTTGGACGAAATGGTGCATCATAGTTCAATTTTTTAAATAAGTACTTACTGTATATTCAGTTTTGCTAAAGAGTTAATAAAATTAAAGGCATTCTTTATGCTTGAGCTGCCAATTAATCTTTGAGCTTTTGTAATTTAAATTTGTTTACCTATTAATGCTTTGTGCTGAGTTAATTTGGAACTTTGAACCTTTTCTATCTCATACTCTGGCTGTTAGTTAATATTTATTATTGAAATTTAAAATACACTTAGTACTTTTAATGGCACTTATTTGTCTATTATTTATAAAATATTTGTCCTTCCTTTCCTCCAGAAGTTCAAGGCAGTTTATGTGAGGCTCTCCCTTCATTGAATTCCCACAATAATCTTGCAAGATAGGTTGGATCGAGAAAAAAAAATTGATCAAAAATCACCAGTGAGTTTCCATAGCTGACAGTAGACTAGAACCTGAATCTCTCCATTATGACCATTTTTCACACTTATGATGAAGATTCCCCATGGTTCACGTGATCAAAATTCAGAACACTTAGCAACTGACTCATATTTATGACGGTTGCTATGTCCTGGGGTAACATCATCACCTTTTGCAATCTTCTGACAAGCAAACTTAACCAGGAAGTCAGATAACTTAATAACTTGCTAACTTAACAACTGCAAGATTCACTTAACAAATGTGACAAGAAAGATTGTAAAATGGGGCAAAACTCACTTAACAAATGTCTTGCCTAGCAACAGAAATGTTGGGCTCAATTGAGGACTACCTGTACCATAATGTTTATTACATTGCTATGTATACATGCTATGCTTATTTATATTTAACGCAGAGATCTCCAAACTTGGCAACTTTAAGACTTGTGGACTTCAACTCCCAGAACGCTGGCGGGAGAATTCAGGGAGTTGAAGTTCACAAGTCTTAAAGTTGCCAAGTTTGGGGACCCCTGATTTAACGTATCATTTATTCAGTCTTGTTTTCTGTATTCGTACAACCCACTCAGCCTTCAACACAGGCTGACACAACATACTGGATTCCTTTGTGGTTCCATGAATCTAGCAAACAGACCTGTTTCAGACTTAGTTCTTCTGGATCAAAGGAAGCTGACATTTAAACTAACCCGACAGCACGTAATGTAGCCTAGGTTTACAAACCCCCACACATGAACTGTTGAATATATATGGTTTGCAGCTTAACAGGTTCAGTTAAATATTGTTTAAAAAAAGAGTTATTGTGAAATTGCATTCTATTCTGCCAAGCAAGCAAACTGCATTTTAGCTGGATACCCTGGGGGAACTTGGCCTACAAATAATAGTGCCTCAGAACTGTTTCTGATTGATAGTGAACAGGGAAAAAAAATCAGCTACATTGTATTTGTTAAAATTTTAACACATCACAAAACCTAGGCTTGTTTGTTTCAGCATGCTCAGGCCTAATCAAGATTATTTGATTTTGGCACAGTGATTCTAAACTGTGTTTAATGTGAGAATCCTCCAAGTCATGGCTTTTCTATAAACTATTGGTGAAACAAACCATGAGTTAAAAACCATAGCTTTCGCAAGTTTAAGGCCCAGTTTAAGGAGTATCTGGCCCAAGTCAGCCCAAGCCTCAAGAGGGAAAACCAAATGCCACTCTGTTCCTTTTCGCAAATCAAGTTCCATACAACCCAAGGATAATCCAGTTATTTTGGCATCCAAGGAATTTTTTCTTAAAAAGCTAACGATTATGTCACTCTGCAGGAACCAAGTTCTGCTACTAATGGAAATCACCCATTAAAGGCAGGCCTAGACTCAAATCCTCTCTTAACCCTTTTAGTGTACCTGGTGAGCCCGGGACCCTCGTTTTCAACTTATTTGGCTCACAGGGCGGCTATAGGGGGAAAACTTGAGAGGAAGGACACGAGGGGGGAAAAATGCAAAGGAAATCAAAGTTGGGTTACGACAGCCAACTGCCGCTGCCCTCCTCCTGCCTCACAGCAAGGCCCAGCCTGGATGCAAAAAAAGGATCCAAGGTCGCCGTCAAGAGATCTCAGGCTGCAGTGTTAGCCGGCAGTCCCCCCCACTCCTCCTGGGCGCATCTTTGCGCTCTTCCCTGTTCACCTGCCCTCCGGGACGGTGCAGAAGGGCATTCCCGCCATCGGGAATCTTGTTGTTTAAAAAAAAAAACACGACCAAAACCAACCTCCCCGCCCCTCCAAAAAAAAAAGCACCCGGGCACGCGACGGACTTCCCTTTCGGGGGCCCTGGCTCGGTTTGGCCGCAACCGCACCTGAACGGCGAGGCGGGGAGGAAAAGGCGTCGCCAGCAATCACATGGGCTCTGCTTCTGGTGCCATTGGATAGGGCCTGGCCATTAGCTTCGCTCTGCGTTGAGAGAAGCGAGGGTAGCCAGACCGGGCGTGATTAAAAAAGAGAAAAAAAAACATGGTGGAGGTTTGCTTTTTCCTTCCTCCAGCCAAGGCCGAAGAGGTGAGCTTGGGGGCTTCGTCTAAGCTTGCCTCGCCCGGGTTTGGACCGCGCTCCCTCGCCCGGCGCTTTTGGCCCCGCCTGCATGGGCTCGGCTGCTAGAGGGACTCGCTTCGCCGGGGCTGCTGCTAGGTGAGGTGAAAAATACTACCCGGTTTGCCGGGGGATTTAATTATGATTGCTAACCGGAGGATCTACGGTCCTCGCCCACTTGCGTTGCGGATCAGAGATTTTTGTGCAGTCTCATCCCTGAGGAGGAGACGGTTGGCAAAAGCCGTCAAGCTAATGTCGTGTAATCCTTTTTACAACAATCTTGGTCGGTGGGCCGGTATTGGCGTCCCTTCAGGGAGGGAAGCGGCGCTGAGTTCGCGAGAAAGCGATTCGCTTCGGTCTCTTGAAGCACAAAGCTCAGGTCTTGAGGGTATTGAAAAGTCAGACTTGGCGTTCAGTGAGTCTTGTGCTCAGGTAAGTGAAGGTAAGATTTAAAGCCTTAGGCTTTAAACTTGCACCTGTTTACCTGGAAGTCAGTGCAAGCAGTAAACACCGTGAAGCTTATTCGTGGTTTATTTAGTGAGTCAGGATTGACTGCTTGCAAACCGTTGCAATATTGACAAAGCTACAATATGGCAGTGTGTGATACTGAACACAACTTTTGCTGGTATTAATAGGCGTGTTTATTCTAGCGCTGCAAATAAATTTGGATTTGAACTTTGGATTCTCTGGTTTTTATTTCGGACTGTGCTACACTAGCTCTCTTTCGCAAATAGAAAAAGATAGCTCTTTTCTTCACATTTCTGACTGCTGGGAAGGATGCTTAGGCTGCTAGTTTCTTGGGCAACATACCTCTCTTCTTTCCTTTTGTAAAAGTTAAGAAATATATGAAATATTAACAGACTAGAAGGCTTGTGACAAGGTCTCTAAACTATCTTCTGTGGTACTGTATAACTACGGTATATGGTATTAACTATCTGAATGAGAATGGATTTTCACAGTAAAGATGAAACTTCCATCTCCTTGTAAACTAATGAAATAAAATTCAGTAGTCTAGTTTTTGGGGTTGTTTTTGCAGAAACCAACTTCATTTATCATATGAGAAAATAAAATATTAGTGATTTTCCTTTGAAGAAGATGTGTTTTAAAGATGAGTCTTGCAATGCTGGATTAAATTCAATCTTACTCAGAAAGATGTACTGTATGACACAGTCGTGACTTCATCTTCTAATCTAAGGGAATCCTCAGGTCACTCCCTTCCCCCGTTTCTTTGAGCAGATGTAAGAGAAGGGTTTTTTTTTGCCTGATGAACAAATTCACTGCACTGTCTAAATGTGTAAAAATAAACGAAGGTGCTAGTATCACTTAAAAAGACATCAACTGCAAAGCCCAAGCATTCTAAAAACATATGACATCAGTGTATGAGAAATGCTTAGGGCTTTTGCCATACCAATAGACAATACAGTAAACTATCCTGTTACCAAGACCTGATGCTTCCCATTCATGAGACAGTTATGAATGGAAACTGGAATGCATCCAGAATTGTAGCAAGACCACTGAAATCAGGAAGGTTAATGTCCTTAGATTAAATTCCATGGCAAAAGTCTTTTGTTTGTTCTCCCCCACTCTCTCTCTCTTCCCCCCCTCCTTTGGCTGCCAACAGAGACTTGCCGAAAGGCATCCATAAATGTTGAGGATAGCAGCTGCTGCTGAGAACAGAAAGTAACTAATTGTACTGCTGATATGGGAACGAAAGTAATTGGAGGGAGATGAATCTCTCCATAGTTGAGTACTGTATGTGCCAGGAGAAAGGAGGAAGTGTGTTGCAGTCTAGGTGTGGTAGAAATGAAAGTCTATAAATATGCAATGTTATTGGCCATGCTCTCCAGCAATCACTCTTTTAATTTGTGAAGCCTCAGGTGGCAGCAAATGCATTCATGTCCCTTTGTGCTGGGAAAAGCGTCATAAAGACTTTTTATAGTTCAGTACTATGTCTTCAGGTAGTATAATCTTGCTTATGGCAGATTTTAACAGTTTTCTGCTGGATTAAAGATTCTTTGGTTTGCTTTTAAATGGCAGCTCCATAATATTTCTATACAGGTAGTCCACAACTTAGGGCCACAGTTGTGCCCAAAACTTATCTTGTTAAGTGAGAAATTTGTTAAGTGAGCTTGCCCCATTTTATGACTTTTCTTACCACATTTCACTGCAGTTCTTAAATGAGTAACATGGTTGTTAAGTGAATCCGGTTTCCCCATTGACTTTGTTTGTCAGAAGTTCGTAAAAGGGAATCACACAACTCCAGGATCCTGCAGCCATCATAAATGTGAGTCAGTTGTCAAGCATCCATGTCTAAATCACGTGACTATGGGGATGCAACAATGGTCATAAGTGTGAAAAATGGTCATAAGTTAATTTTTTTTCAGTGCTGTTGTAACTTCAAACAGCCACTAAATGAACTGTTGTAAGGTGAGGACTACCTGTAATTCAAACTAACATTTCAAAATATTGTGAAACACTCTGATAGTTCCCTTGCTTTGCCACCCTAACTGTTGTTAAGTTAGTTACCAGGTTGTTAAGTGAATCTGACTTCCCTATCGGGTGGGATTCAAAAATTTCAGCAACTGGTTCTCTGCCCAGTTGCTGGGTGGGCGTGGCCATGGTGGGCGTTGCCTAGTCGGCCTCCTGCAGCACGGCGGGGGGGGGGGACATTTTCGCCCTCCCTGGGCTCCGGAGGTTTTCCTCAAGCCTCCAGGAAGGCAAAAACAGCCTCCCCCAGGCTCTGGAGGCCCTCCAGAAGCTGGAAATGGGCCCATTTCCGGACTTCCAGAACTTCTGGGAGGCCCATTTTTCGCTCTCCCCGGGCTCCGGAGGCTTTCCTTGAGCCTCTGGGAGGACCAAAATTACCTCTCCTGGGCTCCGGAAACCCTCTGGAGGCCGGAAACGGGCCCGACTTCCAGAATTTCCAGGAGGGACTCCTGGGGGAGTGGGGGGGGGGCAGCCAGTCATTGCAACTACCGGTTTGACAAACCAGATGTAAAATTAACATTCGGTTTGCCCAAATTGGTCCAAATTGGCTGAATCCCACCCCTGTTCCCTATTAACTTTGCTTGTTAGTAGGTCGCAAAAGGCAATCACATGACCCCCAGACTCTGTAACCATCATACAAATGAGTCAGTTGCCAAATGTCTGAATTTTGGTCACGTGACCAAGAGGATGCTGCAATGGTTGTAACTGTGAAAACCAATTATAAGTCACTTTTTTCAGAGTTATAAGTCGTGGATTACCTACATCACATTTTTGTACAGGTAGTCCTCAACTTTCGACCACAATGGAGCCCAAAATTTTGGTTGTTCAGTTAGACATTTGTTTTGTCCCATTTTACGACCTTTCTTGCCTCAGTTGTTAAGCAAGTCACTGTAGTTGATAAATTAGTAACCCAGTTGTTAAGTGAACCTGGTTTCCCCATTGACTTTGCTTGGCAAATGGTCACAAAAGGGGATCACATGATCACAGCAACAGTCATAAATGTGAACCAGTTTTCAAGCATCTGAATTTGAATCACATGATCATGGGAATGCTGCCGAAGTTGTAATTGTGAAAAAATGGTCATAAGTTTCTTTTTTCAGTATCATTGTAACTTTGAACAATCACTAAATGAACTGTTGTAAGTTGTGTACTATCTGTAATATTAAATCAGGGGTGGACAACCTGTGCCCTTTCATATGTTGCAAACTAATAAAAAATTCACTAGGCTATAGGGTTTTTTTTTTGCAGACGCCAACTTCATTTATAATATGAACTACTGGTATATTGAACTGTAACCCCCAACGTCCTTTTGTTACTTACGCTGTTGGGTATCTGTCACATTTTATGACAAACCTAATACCAAACAAGCATGCACCTTGGAAATAAATCAAGATTCATCAATACCATATAGCAGCGGTCCCCAACCTTTTTGGCACCAGGGACCAGTTTTGTGGAAGACAATTTTTACACAAATCGGGTGTGGGGAGTGTGCAACCTAGTTCCCTCGCACATGCAGTTTACAGAAAGGTTGAGAATGTAATGCCTGATGATCTGAGGTAGAGCTGAGGCCTTGATGATAGGGAGCTGGGGATACAGATGAAATTTCGCTTGCTCACCCGTTGCTCACCTCCAGCTGTGCAGCTCTGTTCCTAACAGACCATGGATCAATAGTGGTCCATGGCAAGGGAGTTGGGGCCCCCTGCCACATAGGGCCTACAGCAGAGGTGCTATTCAGCCAGTTCCGACAGGTTCCAGAGAACCGGTAGCGATAATTCGGAGAACCGGCAAATACCACCTCTGATTGGCTGACTGCGGCAAATGCCACCTCTGATTGGCCAATCGCATAGCCACGCCCACCAAGCCACGCCCACAGAACCGGTAGTAAAAAAAAATTGAAAGCTGGCCTACAGCAAGTTTTTCTCTGTAATCTTAAGCATATTTATTCATTGGAGATGGGGAACTTTAGCAACATCTGGAGGGCTAAAACTGCTGGGAATTCAAGGAACAGAAGTTGCTTAAGCTACGTTACGGTTTAGCATTGTGACACAATCAAGTCTCTTTTAGGAAACAACTGAAGAGGAAAAAGTGTTTCAGCCAGCGTAGTGTAGGCCGAGCTGCAGCTACCTTGGCAATAACACGTCTGTTTTTCTTGATAAATAAGCAAAGGCTCTTGAAAGTGAGGAATTATGCATGTGGATTGTTTAACCATTAACATCACTGTACAGATAAACAGTCTATTGGCTCTGTCCTGATTTAGGAAGGTGTATGACTTACAATTCTTTAATAGTACCATGCAGTCCATTATATTCAGTAGGTTGATAGCTATTAAAAGAATATTCATATCCCTTGTTTCCAGTAAAAATACACTGTCAAGGCAGTTAACAATAACAGGTGGATAAAATAACAGCATTTAGAATTAAGCTGTTACATCTCAAATAAAAACATCCAATAAAAGAGATTGTTGAAGAAGTATAGTAAGGAAGCCAAGACAGCTGCCAACAGGGTTTGAACAGCGCACACACACACAAAGGAGACCAAGCTTAGTCAAGGAATGACCAGGCTGAAACCGAAGACAGAAAGAGGCTCCTAAGATCAATCATAGTTATCTCTTGGGACTCTGCAGCTGTCTTATGGGAGTTTGGCCCAAATTATGAGATGGGATAGCTGTCTCTCCAGCATTCCTGTGAAATTGCCCTCAACATTAGTGGGATTTAAGAAATCCAGTCTGGTTATTTTAGCAGGTCTTTGAGAGGGAGATGAATTGAGGGAGATAACTTCCTGCATACAAGTGTACGCAAATGTTTTTTTTAAACCATTCCTCAACATAGGAGTATTCAACTGTGTATTATTATTTATCTGGTTTATTTCTTGATTGTTATTCTGTCTTACACACAGAAGGGTTGTAAACTGGTCAAAATCAACTAACAATTGAAGTGGTAGGTAAGCCTAGTAAAAGAAATAAGTACTTTGCAGGGAACAGTTTTCTACTTGAGAATATTTCCTGAACAGCGATCGTGTTTTAAAACAGAAACCATCAGAAGGGAAGAAAAGCAGGAACTTGTGTTACCCCTTAGTCAGTGGAATGAGCCAGCCCATATATCCCTTGTTTACAGTATTCCCATTGTACTAAGAATATCCTTGGCTGGAGTCAAAAAAGTCAAAATGGCAGCTACAGGGATCAAAGTCCTGCGCCTTTTAAGAGGGGGAAGGCTTTTGCTGTGGTTGCAGTTGCCATCTCGACATTTCCCCCCTCCCTGGCTGAACAACCCTGCACTGTGCTGGAAAATGTTACTTGTGTTTCTATTGAACTTACAGTAACTGATTCTGAATTTGCATCTGTACGTCTTAGATTTGCAAATGGGAATGGGTCAATCTTCTTTTGGCAGTATACCGATAGGAATGGCCACTCTAGGGCCTTTTCGCTTTTTCTCTCCAATGCTGTTTCACCTAGGAAGGAGAATCAATCTGCTTCTTCAGAAACCCTTTTCTCTCATCATAGCAAATCAGAAATAGATCTCTTCCTTGATTTATGGTTCACACTACTTCCCTGTGCATAAGTCTTTAACTTACTTTTTAAAGGGCATTAAAGGGAGAAAACTCTCTTGTAAGCTTTGTTGAGAGGATTAATCTGGCCTTTCATGTTTTTTTGCATTATTACTGACATTACAAACACATGAAAGCCCATAAATCTTCTACCTAATCATGATTTTATTTTTTTTAAATATTAGTGCATGATAAATATCGTGTACACTTTGTAGTTTTTGAACCCTTGAAAGTTGTTGTTCATTAACCTTAGTCCACTTTTCTATCATCTACAGATTTTTCTGTTTATCAGCTGTGTACCAGCCCACTCTAAGATGTGGTAAATATGCCACAGTTGGTCCTCATGGACTATCTAGTCATTATTTCACAATCATAGCTTTGCTGAAGATGTAACTAACAACAAATTGCATCTGTTCCTTTTGGTATTAGAAAAATGCTTTTCTTCCTTCCACCAGAAATAAAGAGACTAAGGAGTCATCCAAACAGCTGCTTTAATGTGCTTTCCTTCAATTGGTGAAGTGGCATTAAAGTATGTTGGCAGAATTTGGACAGTCCTGAGAGCTGATCTTTATTGATTTAAGCATTTATATGGCTACCTTTATGTAACACATGATTCTGGGTGACCTACACCAAACATGAACAATAAGAAGAAAACACATATTATTAAAAGATAACCAGGATGTGTAAAATGGCAAACTGAACGGAACAGATGGAAACAACCAAACATTACTGACTGGGGGAAAAGTCAAATCTTGACTGCTTTTCCAAAAGCCAGCAGGATTGGGCTTGTTGTATGTGGGAGAAGATGTTTGTAGACAGCACGGACACTGAAAAGGCCCACTTCCTAGTTTCCATGACATGGCAGTACTTAAATGAGGGAACCCTTATGGGGAAAAGGAGCCCTGGTGGCATAGTGGTTAGAATGCAGTACTGCAGGCTGACTCTGCCTTCCACTGCCAGAAGTTCGATCCTGACAGGTCTTGAGGGTGACTCAGTCTTCCATCCTTCCGAGGTTGGTAAAATAAGGACCCAGATTGTTGGGGGCAATATGCTGACATTGTAAACACTCAGTATTGTAAAGCATTATGGAGCGGTATACAAGTTGAAGTGTTGTTGCTGTATGTGAGGCAGACAGATGTTGTTGGAAGCAGGCAGTCCTGCAAGTAGCTCAGTCCTGTGCTGGGCAGGACTTTCAAGGGGATAACCAGCATCTTGAATGACATCTGGATGCTTGTTGGGAGCCAGGGCAACTTGAGGCATAGCAGTGCTCCAAGGGCATTGGGTCCATAACTACTCACCCTGCTGCATTCTGGACTGAAATAAAGAACTTGACACAAACTAAAGTCAGGAAGAAAAAAGAAAAACTCAGAGAAAGTGAAAAGTGCAAGAAAGGAAGCAAGTGAAGGAAAAAGAAGATACAAAGAAGTGGTTTCTGATATTCTTCACAGCACTTAAAAAGTACAATTATACTTTAGCTTCTCTCTACATCATGATCAGAGGTGGTATTCAGCCAGTTCCGATAAGTTCCGGAGAACCGGTAGCGATCATTTGAAGAACCGACAAATACCACCTCTGATTGGCTGACCGTGGCAAATACCACCTCTGATTGGCTGACCACATAGCCACGCTCACCAAGCCACGCCTACGGAACCGGTAATAAAAAAAATTGAATCCCACCACTGATCATGATACCCTTTTAGGCCAGAGGGGAAACTTGTTAACATTGTTAATCTGATAAATCTGTTAAAGTAAGCCATAGATTTCTCCTCTTGTTTGTTCTGGCTAAAAAGGCCATTATACTCTGTTCAGCCCCAAGGGACATTGGAAATAACTCCAAGCTGGCATTAATGTGCCACTAAGTTATGGTCAGAGTTGTCTGAAAAATATATGGTTGTTTTTTACTTGTAGATAATCTAAAAGTATAAAATAGTTTTTAAAATAAAGTTGGAAATAGAGGCAGTCAATAAAAAAATGCTCTTATACTGTATGTTATGAAACTCATCTGTTTAGGATATGAGTTTACGTTTGGCTTTATAGTTCACTATACAAAGTTCAAAAGAACATCGTTTTAAGAGGGGGTTGGTATTACCTTAGCAAGATTGCACAAAGAGAAAACTACGATCCCTTTCTAGTGTAAATGTCAGAAGCAAGAAGGTACAATAGTTATTTCTGTGTATAGGAAACAGGAAGAACCTTTGCTTGGTAAAACACAATCTTGGCATTCAAAAGTCAGTCTCTGGCTGCTGCTGTGATCATCTGCCTCATTTTGTGCCTGGGACCTTACTTTCCAGGATTTCCCAACCTTGGTAAATCTCCAGGATGTGGACTACAACACCCAGAATTCTCAGCAAGGGCTATACAGTACCGGCTAAAAAAATTTAGGCGTTGAAATCTACACATCTGCAACTTGCCCAGGTTGGGAAACACTGAGTTAGAATAAGCAAAAATCTTTGAAAATGCAAGGAGTTAGATGTTCACTTGGTATATAGTTTTATCTGATAGAATTGACGCTACAAGAAGCAAATTTTGGAAGAAAAGGAAAATATAACTAAAATTACTTTTTTAGTTCCCATTATTTCCAGTTTTTAAAAACATTGTAAACTCCCATTTCTTAGTGTAGTCCTAAAATATTAATCAGGATTTATATTTGGAAAATTGTGGATATTTTTAAATATTGCAGTATTTTCCAGTGAAATATAACACTACAGTCCAAGATTAATTTCTGTGTGCTAAGCGACTACATTAGACCAACATTTTATTTTAATGTGTAAAAAAATAAGTTTGTTTCTACCAGGTGACCAGAACTCTTAAGGCTTGTAGAATTAACTAATATTACTGAAGTTTTATAAAAGTCTGTGGCTGCAGAAATAGCCTGTTCAATCAAACGTGGCGTTTCATACTAGGAATCAGCAGCAAAGAGACTGAAAATAAAATTGCCAACATTCTAATATCCTTACACCAGTTTTTAAAATACAGTATACACTGTATATACATGTGTGCAATTTTGGTTGCTAGATCTGAAAAAAAAAAGATATCATAAAGCTGGAAAAAGAAGACTTGAGCATCTTCCTTACAGGAAAAGACTGCAACATCTGGAATTTTTTAGAAAAAAAAGACGATTCAAGGAAAATATAGTCAAGGAAGGTGTATAATATTATGCATGGGCAGAGAACAATTTCATTAGGACTAAAATGAAGATGGTCCCTAAAATGGGACTTTGTATGATCAAACACGGATGCAAAGCATGATTTGGAAAACAGAATAATGTTCTCTGTGGGATAATTCTCCCTATGGTGTAGACTAGAGAAACAAAACATCTCTCTCAGGTGATTTTGATTCTTCTCTGTTGTGTCTAATTGAGATATGACTCTGAGACCAGCTGCTGTGTCTGCCTTTTCCCAGAGATGCTTAAGTGTAAAGAATTATGAGGTATCCATCCCCAGTTAAAACCCTTCCCTGTTGGGCAACCAGTGCCACATAGTCTCTCAAGAAACATTAAACAAAGGGCTGCAAGATAAGCTGCCACCCCTCAGATGGCCATACAAGTCTTGCTACCAAACTTGCTAGAGCGCGGGGT
>JANHJO010004035.1:701868-712945 GCA_032468235.1 Pseudoxyrhopus heterurus | reverse complement strand
AGATATTGAAACAAATAATAGAAATTGTAAAGATACAGGTAATAGTAGTAATTTGACAGTGTTATGGAAATTAGTTGTTTAGCAGAGTGATTAAAAGGTTGAAATTTTAAAAGGTTAAAAGCATGTGCGCTCTTTCCAAGTTTTACTCCCACAAAACAGTACGAGCATCCGCGTTTTTGCTGCATTGATATTTCTGCAATGATTCTTATTAATATCTCATTTCTGGGGGGAAGGAAAACGTCAATGAACGCAGAAGTTAGAAGCATTGGTCTCTCTACTGATATTTATGGTTCTGCTATGCCGCGCCCTTTCTAAAGCAAGCGGGAACGCAGAGCATGCTGGGGGTTGTAGTTCTTTCCGCGCTATAAGCGAGCAAGGCTGAGGACTGGGGAGGAGGAGCGGCTGGAAAGCGGGCAATTAGGAGCGGCTGTCTCCTAGCAACTGAAACCTCGTAATGTCAGCCAAATCTGCTTTAGGCTGAAACATTTTCCCTCAACTGCATCAGGTTATAACCTTCCACCACTTATGAGAAGTAAATTAAACGCGGCATAACTAACTGCTAAAAAGGTCATGATCGCTTATCGTTAAGATATGGGATTGGGCAGTATTGCAGTTTAATTAAAAATGCAAATATTGGCCAGCTATCAAACCTGGCGGCCACACATTGTGCATGACACACATACATAACAGGGATGGAGAGTGAAAAGCCAAGACAGTTTAAAGCAACCTTCTTGAAATATGTTGATGCCTCAAGCTGGGAAATAAACTGCTGAAGGTAGGCATTATAACATGGAGTTTCTCTTGCTCATTTAATGGAATAGCAAGCCTCCATTAAGCCAACCAACCAATATTTTCTTGTTAGAGAAAAGTTCCTGGAGGAATCTCAGTCTTCACTTGCAAAGAAGTACTGGACATTTCTATCCTTTATTTTAATCATACAATAGTTATAAGAATATTTCAAGGTGAAGTTTGTTTTTCATACAAATGTACCTTTGCATCATATTATTGGCTGGGAGCATGCAGAAACCCTGATTATTTTCTTGCTTGAGTAGATGCGCAGTATTTCTCGTTGCTGCAACTTTACCTGGAAGAATCCTAAGAGCACCCACTGAAGAAAAATTTATTTATTGATTGATATGTTTATGGCAGGTTGATAAAAAAGTATTTTGTTTATTTATATTTACTATTTCCTAACCACCCATCATTCTGAGATGTTCTCTGGTTATAAAAACAAACAGTTACACTATAATTGTACAAGTAAACAGAACCAACTGCAACTAATTAAAATTTTAAATTTTTAAGGCTTTGAGGAATAAAAGGGTTGAAGCTTGAATCTGCAAATACTAGGTACTGGAGGTAATTTAGAATTTTATGATTGCTTTATTTTGATTGTAAATGTATCATTGATATTATGTAATTCTAACTTCCAGTTAATTTTTATTTTTTAATTGTGTCTAAGCCTGTTGTAGGTATTTGTGTAAAGGTGAAGTTGGTTGACTAAACCTTTGTAGGTATTTTTGTAACAGTTTCCTCTATAAAATGCCCTCTTCCTGGCAAGCATTCATCTACTTTCATTTTTTTCAGGGGCACTTGGAGAAGGCCTCCAATCGCAAGATTTAGATATGGGCAAGATGGTCTCCAGGTAAATGAACCCTGAAGTAGATAAACAAGGTTTGGATGATGTTTGAACCATGTATGGATCTATAAACTAACTAAATGCCCTTTAACCTAACATATTATAGAAAACCAGCCCATGTAATTAGTTTATGGTTTAGGATCAGAGATGCTATTCAGCCAGTTCCGACAGGTTCCGGAGAACCTGTAGCGATAATTCGGATAACCGTCAAATACTACCTCTGATTAGCTGACCTGGCAAATAGCACCTCTGGTTGGCTGACCACATAGCCACGCCCACAGAACCGGTAGTAAAAAAATTTGAATCCCACCACTGTTTAGGATATTATGCAAATCAATTCAGTAAGCCATGATTAAATTAACAAAGGGTAAACAGGTCATACAGATTCAACCTTTGAGTTAGAATTCAGAATGCAGTGTTTTAGAAAATCAGCAAAGCAGATAAGTTCAAGCAAAACTACTTGGAAAAGGAAGGGTAGGTGCACTGACTGGACTAATATAATGGACTTGAGCTGTGTTTGTCCATGCGCTGACCCACAAATTGGCGAACTATATTTTAGCCCAGTGTGTATTGGGGTGAATTCAGTCTATGTGGTTAGTTCAGTGTGTTGTGCAAACCTAAAAAAGTGAATTAATTGGCAAACTATGATGTGCGAGCACAGCTAAGCCATCTGTTCAATTTTTGATCATGGAAGAATTTTATATGCAAAAGCTGAACTATTCTGTCCTCAACATACTCAGCTGTGCTGTCTTGCATTGGGATAAGGCTGTATCCCTTTTTTCTAATGTCACAGAGGATCATGACTACTCTCTGGGCCACATCCTGTTGGTTGATTGGGGTGTCCCCACCTCTCCACAAACTATGACCTAACCAGCTGCGAGCTCCCTCCTCCCTTCCTCCTGCACTAGCCTTTAAAGTAGGCAATCTGCCTTAATCCTCAACCCAGTAACGGAAAGGAGGGAGAATGACGGAGAGAGCAAATGAGCACAAAACAGACACAAGGGGGGAATCTGGTTACTTTCTGAAAAGCCCCTATAGTGAAAGCAAGAGGTGCATTTGGGGACTGGTACTCCCTTTTCATGAGGCCATTAGCTTTTAACTTGGCCCACCCTTCCCATCTGGGGAGAAATACTAAAATAATGGAGATCCCTCCTTGCACAGTGGAGAGATAATCAATCTGAGCTGCTAGAATTCTTTTGGAAATTTACACTTCTTCTCCTTCCCCTTTACGCAACCAACCGACAAGATGTCAAAGTCGGAGTGCAACGGAGGATGTGAGTAACCCCACATTGATATATTTGGTTATAGGAGTAAGAGTATGGACAGATGGAGATTTTATAGGGCAGCCTACGCATATTGAATTAGAAGCATGTATTGGACTGTATCCTCTGGGGCTTGTTCCAAAAATTAGTAGAACTGATTAGTAGTGGGTGTTCAAATAAGCAGGTTTGTTGGACTCAATAAAGGATGGGCAACTTGCAGTCCTACTGTGAGAAGATTGAACAGAACTTTGATGTTATAATGGCTTCGAAATAAAGTCCTGTCACTCTAGAAAAGAAGTTAAAGTAAGGCATTTGTGACATAGTTTAAGATTGGAACAGTACCGGAATAACAGAAGTGTATAGATTTGATAGTAAAATCAATAGGGAATATACACTGTGACAGAAATGCAAGAGAAACTTATAAATAGATTGACCTCATAGAGGCCTTCGGCTTGGATTAGTTTTCCAGGCTGAAGCATGCTGTATTGTATTTTACATTAACCGCTTCTCTTTTTTTCAGATTTTTTTTAAAGAGGATATTGAGTTATTTTGACCCTTCACTCACACTTCCACACAAATTTTAAACAAGATGATGGGGTCCTAATTAATTCCTTCTGTCTCTTGTCACCATACACTTTCTTTGCAGCATTGGGCTCTCCAGAGGCAGCACCCCAATCAGCAGCTGAGGCTTTTGTGGAAGCATCAGGCCAGGCCATAGCATGGACACTTGCGAGTTCAGATACTTTGGGCTCTACTGGCAGCCTTGCTCAGAAGAAGCGTCAGCAGCAGAACAAGCATAAGACCCAGGGCTCCAACGTGGTGCACCGTTCACCACGAGCCCTCTTCTGTCTACGTTTGAACAATCCCATCCGCAGAGCTGCTATCAGCATAGTAGAGTGGAAGTATCCTACATTTGCAAATTAGGAAAAGGAAGAAAGGAGGGTGGGAGAAGAAATTCCTGTTTGATACCTTAATTTGAATGTCTTCCAGACCTTTTGACATCCTCATCCTTATGACAATCTTTGCCAATTGTGTGGCCTTAGGAGTTTATATTCCCTTTCCAGAGGATGATTCCAATATCTCCAACCACAACTTGGTGAGTGCCTTTCCTCACGTTATGAATGGAAACAAAGTAGATGTATGAGCAGTGAGAAGATTGTGTGAACTTAATTAATGAAACATGGACTTTGCGTGTCAGACTGAAGATCTGAGTTCCTTTACAACGGTTTAAAGTGTAGAATTGAGAAGTGCCTCTGGAAAGCCTCTGGAGCCTGAAAAATTGCTGCTAAGCAGACAGTACTGTGTTAGAGGGTTCAGTAGGCACCAAAAGACAGATTCCTGCAAATTTAGGAAGCCTGACTTTGACTTCTGCTTCCTGGTTCTAATGCTGCTGCATTACTGTAGTTTCTTCCCAAAAATCCTGCATAACAGCCTCTTTTCTCCTTTCTTAATGGTTCCATCTTTACCTCTTGATTTCTGCCCAAGGCAATACCTTAATGCTAATTAAAACTATTATCTCCTAATAGGCATTAATCTACCCGTGTGACTCATGGAGCTGAAGTGACGGTTTCCCCCTCTCCACTGCCAAATCAGATCAAATCAAATCAAAATCTTAATTATGGTCATAGATTAGCATAAAAATACAATTTTTAAAACGAATACATAGTTTTAGATACGCAAGTATGTAAAAACCAATTTTTGTATTTAATGTTTTTATCCCTTTTATAGATTTTTTTAAAACTTATTTTAGATTTTATTTTTATAATATAGTCATTTTTAAAATGTTTTTAACCTTGCGTATATCATATTTTTATTTTTTTAAATTGTATTTTTTATGCTAGTTTTTTTTATGAGTGTAATAAATATTTTTATTTGATTTGACCCCACTGCACATACCACCTTGGTGGTTCTGATCACTCTGACCAAAAGCTCTCCAATGCAGCTGTTCATCTGCTGTTCATTGCAGCTGGGGTCAAGACTAGAATTGGAGCTCAACTTCCTTGGAATAAATCCCAAATAATCCATTGACAGAAATTCAAAAACACCTGTAAGGTCAGACACGATCCAATTTCCTAGTCAGTTTTGTTTGTGTGTGTGTAAGTGAGACTTAAGCATGGAAAGTTGTGCAATTGAAATAACATTTGGTGAAATTTCATAAATTCTGATGTCAAGGCAGAGTTGTTTTAACCGTTCAGTTGCTATTAAATGAAAAGTGAGCATTAGCTGGTACAGAAGGCTGTGCTGAGACTACATTCTTTTTCCAGCACTTGGAAGAACTAGGTTGGAAAAAGAATATGGAAAGAATGGGCAGTGTACTATGCTGCAGACCTATGCTTCTTTTTTGCTGTGCGTTATGCTTCCCTAATTTTGGATGCTAGACCTGGGCAATTTTTGCAAGGTGTGCTTATGTGTGACGGATGTGCAGCATGCTGCACTTCTGTCATTTGTGCCTTCAGTATATGCCTCTCTTCTTTCCTAGCAAGTTCTGTAGAGCACTCGTGGTGGTGGTGAACTGAAATAGTATTAATTCAGAGAAATCCTTGTCATTTTTTTCCCTGACTGGAATTTCCAACCCTTTTTAGTGTGGGTTTCCTGGAATCTACAATTTGGATCTTATAAATGGATTTCTTAGGGACGGCTCTGATTTTGGACTATTTGTCAACACACTTGGTTTCAAAATACAGAATGCAAGTATAACTTGGTGCTATTCCTCCCAAATCTACAGGAACAAGTGGAATATATTTTTCTCATCATCTTCACAGTGGAAACTTTCCTCAAGATCCTTGCCTATGGTCTGGTCATGCATCCTAGCGCCTATATTCGCAATGGCTGGAATCTTCTTGATTTTGTCATTGTTGTAGTGGGGTAAGTTTTTAAAAACAATATTTATTTTAGCTCAGTATATGAGTTTAACTCACAGTGGTCTGATTCTTCAATATAATTTCCAAGTGAATCATCTGTTAATAAAAAAGAAAGAAAAATCTACAGATACATTGAAAAAAAACTAGCTTTAGCTTAATTGGAAAGAAATACAGTAGGCGGTGCAAGTCCTGAGCGACTTCTTGTGACTTAAAGAGGTGCAGAGGAAAATTTGTTTGTTATCAGAGTATTATAATTGGAAAAATGCAGCTATCATAATTTTTCCTCCTACTACATTTTCAGAGTAAGACATTCCATTATTTCATAAGAGGCAATAGAGCTGTCTGATTTTTTTCTTCTGATGAGGGCACAAACAGAGCGGCTTTAATTTAAATAGTATAATGGCTTTAATTTAAAAAGAAGATGTCTCCATCACCTTGTATTACTTGTAATACTGAAATTAGGTTTATGCATGAGCATAAACCCTAACACTACATATTCACCATATTCCTTGCTTCTTGAAACTGAGGTGACACGTGTATATTTTGTATACATCTTGTTTAACAGACTCTGAAGCAGATTGTCTGTTGAACTGTATTAAAACATGGGCATAGACCAAGAGAAGCAAATAGTTGGGAACTATGAATACCAAACTAATATAAAAAGGGACATTTAGGATTGTCATTTTGGCATTAGGTTTATAGAAAAATTTTAAAGGGTAGGAGAAAGCAGAACTGGAAAATTTTACAGTATAGCTTCACTCTGAAATTCTTCACTGGAGGCAGGGTACCACATCAAACTGTAGATCACATCGTGATTGGCTGTAAGCTGGGGGCAAATACCAGTCCAGTATCTGATTTTTTTTTCATGTAAACAGTGCTGCATTTCAATGGTTGGATGGCCCTAGACATTGGCATCTGAACATAGGTCTTTTTAACAATCATACACTATTGTGTTTTTTTATAATCTAGGCAAAATGTTTATATTGCAAGTCCATGCATGATATGCCATACACTAAATAAATTAATACAGTAGCTTGTCAAACATTTCTAACACTCAATTGTTTAGATGACAGTAGAATAATTTAAAACTGATTTGATTCTGACAGAAATACACCAACACCTTCTCTTAACCTAATTTTCCCCTACTTGAAATGTCTCCAAAATGTGGCCTTAGCTCCCAAAATTCTTTAGTGAGCAAAGCCAATGGTAGGAATTCTGGAATTTAAAGTTAACAGATCTTGAGTTACCCACATGGAAGTTTGTATAAGGTATCCTAGTAATTTCAGAATGCTGGTGAAAGGAAACTTGATCCATCATCCTGAAACCAATCTTCCCTGCCTTGTCTTGTCCTTTGTTTTCCCTATAGTCTTTTCAGTGTCATTCTGGAACAAGTCTCTCACAAGCCTGGGGAGGCCCATCACATGAGTGGAAAGCCAGGCGGCTTTGATGTCAAAGCCCTGCGAGCTTTTCGTGTCCTGCGACCTCTGCGTCTGGTCTCTGGCGTCCCTAGTAAGCATCTCCTGTACTCATGCTTCTCAGATATAGGCCTACGAGAGAAAGGCTGAATAGAAACAGAATGTCTCTTAGTATGCACTTATATGTTGTGATGCCAAACTCTGCTGACATGCTGACTGTCTCTTATATGATCACACATTATGAACGTAATTATATCTGATTGTTTTATTGCTGCTGGTTTGCACAACGGTCATACTTTACTTTTTGTTACAGGTATATCTTATTAAGCACAGAGGCTGTTACCTCTGTTACCACTGTTATCCCAAAAATGCTTTTTCAAGAGCCAACTGGACTTTCTGTCATGTTTTCCAACTCATTTGTCATTGTTCTAGAATACAATTTACGATCACGTTCCAGCTCATATTAATTCTTCAGAGCTACTGAATCGCATAGAACTAGACACATATAGGACTATGTGAAGGTTTAAATGCTGGTGCATTGCACAGCCTGAAGTGCTCTCCACTTAATCATTGCTGTTCTTGATGCAAGCTGGGTACTTTCTGTTCAGGGCCACATGACTCTATTACTTTGCCATTCCTATTGTTAGTGATGCATAGCACACTGTTGTGTTTGCCATTCTCTGCATCACTACGTGATAAATTCTAATGAGCTACCTTGATGATGATATAGTTTAATTAGGTGATCTAGAAACAATTGACTTCCATGTTTTCTACAAATCTGTATTGTGCTAGGGCAGAATTTCCCAACCGTGGCAACTTTAACATGGGTGGCTTTTAACAGGGGAATTCTGGGAATTGAGATCCACCCATCTTAAAGTTGCCAAAGTTAGTAAACACTAACTAGGGGGAAAGAGAAATTCCTCTATTCAGCACTGTATTCCTGAGATGGGCCAGTTGAAATTGTACCCTTCATGCTGGAAGATATTCTTGTGCTCTGAAAAGCTGATATTGTATCCTAAACATTTCTGTCTCATAGGTCTGCATATTGTCTTGAATTCTATCATGAAAGCCATGGTGCCCCTTCTGCACATAGCACTACTTGTCCTTTTTGTCATCATCATCTATGCCATCATTGGCTTGGAGCTCTTCATTGGTCGCATGCATAAGACCTGCTTCATCATTGATTCAGGTATTCACCAAGTCTGTCAGATCTATATTTTAAAAACTCCAGATTATATAAAAGGACAGCAAAGATGTGGTTTTCAGAATACCATTGATTTGCATCCAGTGGTAATCTGTATTTTTACTGCCCAGTAGCCCTTGGCAAGACAACTCCGTTTCTAAAAACAACACAGTTGAAAGTTGGTTCTGTTCAAATATGAAATAACTGGAGGAAACAGTTCTGCATCATCCTCGTAGAATAGGGTATAGTAATTGGCTAAATCTTCTGAAATGCAAGTTTTGATTGGAAAATAATCATTTTGAAGATTATGAAAGATTTCTGTGACACATCTTTTCCTACTTGTTTAAATAATTTTCCACTTCGACTGAAAGATCTTTTCAAGATAAGTCATATGTCCTAATCACGTGTCTAGATTTAAAAAGGGGTATGCTAATATCTTTTTATGTTGGGTTTAACAAAATGACAGAAATTGTAAGTCAATTTTATTCATGTGCCTACTTTGGGTGGTCTAGGGCTAAAGGTAATGGTGGGGGGATTTATAACCCATAAATCTGTTAGGTGATCCTGTTTCTCTCATCACTGTGATTCATCTTCTACTTGTTGCAGATCTGGAGGCTGAGGAAGACCCGTCACCTTGTGCATTTTCTGGACATGGTCGGGAATGCACAGTAAACAATAGTGAATGTCGTGGCAAGTGGGATGGACCCAATGGTGGAATCACCAATTTTGACAACTTCTTTTTTGCCATGCTTACTGTCTTCCAATGTATTACTATGGAAGGTTGGACTGATGTTCTCTACTGGGTAAGTTATGTCCTTCTGGACAAAGGAACAGAAAGCTCCTCTGTTCATACTTCCTTGTAATAATTCATACAATTCAGCCTCTCTTGATGTATGATCCCTTAAGTATTTTTTTTATTTGATTATTCCAGATGCAAGATGCAGTGGGTCATGAACTACCGTGGGTTTATTTTGTCAGCCTTGTCATCTTCGGCTCTTTCTTTGTGCTTAATTTGGTTTTGGGTGTGCTAAGTGGGTAAGTCAGATTTGGAACATTGGACATGTGACCAGAATGTATTCATCTTCCTTGATAGAGGGGGAGAAAACCCACATAAACTAAAGTTTTCACATCTGCTTGAATTATGCAAACTTTTTTTTTTCACATTGGTGCCTGGTTTGCCTAATTTATCCTACTTTTGTTAAATATGAATCAAGGGCAAAGAAATGCAGTAAGCAGTTCTGGAACTTTTGTCTTTTGAAACCTTTTTCAGATTTCAGCAAATATGGCTTACCCATTTTCAAGTCTAGCCATGGGAGCTAAAATGTGGCTCTTGTGTACTTTGGCATTTTTAGAACAGCCTTCTTTCTCATTAGAAAAACCCCAAAAGGATCTAGAATAAAAAGGAAAAACAGTAGAGAAAAAAATAAGTAACAGGTAATATCCGTGTTCTCATCATCTAATTAAACATGAGACACATGAAGGAAGAGGTCAGGAAAAAGAATTGGACTACAGCTAGGACATTTGAATTATAAAACAGGTTCAGGAAACAAGATCCAAAGTTAATACTCTGCACGTAATAGCTAGCTGCATCAAAGGCAAGGAGGGCCTTCGTAGAAATTTTCAGATGTTGTCCAAACAGTCAACTAACTTGACCTCTTCCATCCAAAGGGAATTCTCTAAAGAACGAGAGAAGGCCAAGGCCCGCGGAGACTTCCAAAAGCTACGAGAGAAACAACAGATGGAGGAGGATCTGAAGGGCTACTTGGATTGGATCATGCAAGCAGAAGACATTGAGCCTGATGAAGAAAAAGATGAGACAAGTGAAAAGCATGCTTGTAAGAGCTTTCAGGATCATTCTCTTCCAAGCCCGCTCCCTTGTTTGCCAGGGACTGTGCTTTGCTGTTCTAGATATGGTTTACGTTAGCAGCCTGGATGTTACCATCTGCAACAGCTCTGTATGAGGGGATTAGAGGGGAATCAATCCAAGCCACAGCAATGCAAGATTAGCGGAAAAACCAACTGAACTGCCAGCTTGAAAAGGAATTCTGGTTGGGATGAGGAGGGCAGGGGACGCCAGCGTGAATTGTGTAAGGATACATAGCTGAGATTTTCATTTACTTATTTTATTTTGAGTGCTTTTGTGCCACTTCAGTTGTGTGAATGTACAGTAAATAGCATACAGCGAGTTCACTGTGAATGGAGCATGCCGGCTTAGTCACAGGAATAGAGTTAGTGGAGAATAGGGCAGAACAGGCTGATAGCTTGGTGGTTCCCATTTCTTCATGTTGTATCTATTGTTTTTTTTCTCGCCCTCATGGCCGTTTGGTTGCAGTAAGACACTGTGGTTATGCTCTTCCCTTTGGCAGAGCCCAGAACTGACCAATTAGCGGCAGCTTTAATTTCCTGTAGCTATAATTTGTAGTCTGAGAAAATGGCATTCAATTCCAAGAATTCATCTCCTGGTGCTAATTAATTCACTGGAGCTGTATCAGCTGCTTTGGGTTCATTGAACCAAGTGCTGAGAGCAGTAGAGAGAAATGAAGGTTACCTTCTCCATTCAGCTTATCAGTTTGCATTTCTCCCAATGTAATTGAAACAAGTGTCGGGGATCTGATTCCAAAAATGAACGCAAATATGTTGCATAGCTGTGTGGCTCAAGTGGTAAGATCACTGTACTGCAGTACAGCAGATCAGCAGTTTGGCTGATCGAATCCCACCAG